>JADRCD010200569.1:9442-63354 GCA_019843815.1 Montemys delectorum | reverse complement strand
TCTATCTATCTATCTATCTATCTATCTATCTATCTATCTATCTATCTTTCTGTCTGTCTATCTATCTATCCTACAAATGTATCAGGAGAGGAGAAAGAGTCTAGCTATATAGCTCAACCTTGCCTGAAACAATCCTCATAATCAAAGCTTTACTACAGGTATGTGACATCATGCTTGTGAATGCCCTGTTTTCTTAATATGAAATCATATCATTCTATCTCCATGCTAAATCATATGGATAATTTGATGTTGTTTTAATAGGTAAACAGATAATGTCTCTGTTCCATCTCATTGTTTCATACCCTAAAAAACATTCACTGACCCCTCTCTGTGTTTTATTACCTCAGAGTTATCGGTCCCAAGGCTTCTATGTGCTTGGTCTGCGAATCACTTGATTGGGTTTTCCCTTGTGCAACATTGCTTCATTATCTCCTTGCTGACCCAGTCCCATTATGTGAGAGCTTTTTGGTGACTTTATCCCATCCGCCCCCATTTGAAAACAATATCAGATACTGTACTTCTTCATAAACTTGCTTGTGCATGACTTCTTGACCTCCAAATTGCCTATCTTCCTTATCATCGGATCAAGTGATTCTTCCTTTTAGGATCCTGTCACAATAGACCAAGCTAGTGTTTGGGTTGAAGTGCTATTTTAAGACTTAGAAAATTCTTGCTACTCTGAAATAATTGTGACTCTATCATAAAGGATAGTCCAGTTACTACTATGTGGGAAGATCTATATCTGAATTAGCTTTTATGCAGAAATTAGGAGTACAATGGACACATAACAAATCAGAGAAGTGATTCCTTATCTGATTTCTCTATGGTTTAACCACCCAGTGATTGGAAGGCTGATCTAGAATAGCTTAGATGATGATTACTTTCTATAACTGAAAATCAAGATCCCAAAGAGAGTGAAACTATAGAGTCCACAGAAAAATAATTCCTTAAGGTAATATGCAAGGATAATCGATACACTTGCGAAGAGAAGAGGTGCTGTTAAGTAATGTTAATTTGTTGGATGACTAAAAGTAATTACAGGCTGAACTCTGAAATGTTTTTACCTCATGCATTTAATTCACTACACTCGTTAAGGAATAAAAACAATTTCATGGTTTATAAAGTAAATTTATTTGCCTGTGTGTGTGATTGTATGTGTGTGAGGGAGCGTGTGCATATAAGCATGTGGATGCACTTGTTCTACACACATGCACAGTTTCGAATGTCATCTATATAAATATACTATTATATGATATTAAAATTATTTTGGCATGTGAAATTCTACAATTTTTAAAAAAGAATTTTGATTTGATTATCATCTAATTACATACTTACCTTAACTACCTTTATTGTAACTAATTACATAATTGATATAAATATGTTCAGTCTGACAATTAGTTGATGTAATTAAAATATACAAGATGATGTCATGAACAATTTGCAAACACTATAGAAAATGGCAATTAAACAAATATACAACTTCTAAAGTTTAAATTCACATTTTTTTGGCAATCAATCACACAGAAATGTTATAATTAAGTTTTAAAAGTTATCTTGTACTTGTCAATAAATATAATCCATTTGAAACTGTTTTATGAAATAGAAGAGAATATTATAATATATTAGCCTGTGGCCTTTCCAATGTTGACATTTTCTAATAAAAAATCTACAACTGTCAATGGTATATTCAGTTATTTTCAAAATAGACTAGACATTTACAACATTTATTTCCAATATATATTATTATCCCGAGCTACTGAAAAAAGCATACAGTCTCCAACTTATATTAACTTATACCCCAGTTTAATATATATGTACATATATACATATATATTGCATACGTGCTTTCCCTTTCAGTATTATGTGAAAAAATATGTGAAAAGATAATTATTCCTCTTAAACTTATTACGTGTCTGAAGTTCCATTTCAGCCTCAAAAACACATGCCAATTTCATTATGGATATAAGTACAAGTTATTTATATAACTATAAATAATATTTGTTGCTCAAGAGGATTGTGAATTATTCAGTTCAAATTGATGTTTTTATTAGCCTGTATGCATAGGCATAAAAGATAGAGCCATCTCATCATCTTCAAAATTATTTTTTAGTAAAAATAAGATTATTTGATAGCATTAGTAGAGAAAATTTGATATCTTTCATAGAAATTTAATTTCCTAACATTAAAAGCATAAATGGTTGTTAGGCAGTGGTGGCACATGCCTTTAATCCTAGCACTTGGAAGGCAGAGGCAGGCGTATTACTGAATTTGAGGCCAGCCTGGTCTACAGAGTGAGTTCCAGGACAGCCAGAGCTATACAGAGAAACCCTGTCTCGAAAAACCAAAAAAAAAAAAAAAAAAAAAAGCATAGTGGTATATGACCTTTCCTCTGAATCCTTATCCAGTATTTTCCCATTCTGCCCACTCATTTCCACAGTGAACCTTATCCACATTGACAAATCAGTCTAGTGTATCTCAGGCATGGAAAATCATCAGGAAATCCCTTTGCTTGATTATTAATTTTGATGCCACTGTTTGTCTTTTGCATGTCCCCATAACATTTTGTTAGCCTTTATTTTAACTTTTATTTTCACTCTACAATCCTCTGTCCCTTAACCACTTTCATATACATCAATGATGTTAGGAAGACTGGAGCCTTGCCTCAACCTTTACATTTTTTGGCAAAGGTCTTTCCATAGCCTGTACATGGCAGATCAAAGTTACATTTTTGATGTTTAAACCACAGGAGTCCTAAACTATAGAACTAAAGAACTCTACAGTGTTTTGTCTGCATCCTCCACCATAGATGTTCATTGGGTTTAACAGTCACTGTTATGTTACTAGGAAATGGGACCTGCACAGGGCCTTACTGCAATGTGTATAGCCTCATAAATAAATCAATCCCTTTATTTTAGAAGTAGCTATTGACTTTGTTATAAAGGTGTGCTATTTTTGTGTTCCTTTACTGTGTTACAATGGACTTAGAATGAACTTTCTAGTCACAAGGATTGTGAGAAAATATTTTTAAAATAAAGTACTCAGATGGTCATTACAGTAGCTGAGCATGAATTAAGACATGTTCTAATATACATTGTCAATATTGAAAGATTGTTATTTATAAAATATCCTTGGCACACAATGGAAAGTGTGTGAAGAAACCAATGCAAGATATATGCATATATGTATATCTGGTAATATATATGTATTATATAAAATGATCACTAAAGGAGCAATAGAATATGAAAGAACAAAGTCATCATTCAAAGGAAATATGGTCTTACATGATATTTTAAGACTATAACATAATTAATTTAAATCTAATGCAGCATTTTTAGGTGGAAGAATAATTGGTGTTCTTAGCTCCATCACAAAGATCTGTATAATTAGTTTAGAGTATGTGATATTTTTAACCTTCTAGTAGAGAGAAAAAAGTTGATCAATTTGTGAATTACAACGTGCCAAAATTCTCATATTCAAATAAACAAACTTAATCAATTCTGTTGCTTTCTATTATTACACAATGACTGCAAAATCACAGTACTTTCAACTACTGGTGGCAGTTACCAGCTACAAATGAGGCCATTGCTGGCTGTTAAGTAGATTTGTAGGTAAAAATGTTCTCCTTATCACTTTTTTCTGTATTATTAACATGTACTTGAAGGTTAGAATTAGACCTGAATGTCTCAATCTATTGTAATTTTCATTAGTTAGCACAATTTTGAAGAAACAGAATAGTCTGCAACTCTTCATTTGTAAAATTATATAAAATGTTATGGGCTACAGAATCAAGCCTACATAAGCTCTAGATTCAAGCAGAGTTTCAAAATGGTTGCCCACAGTGAAAATGGAGACCCAGAGTAGGTGTACACATTCCATCTCTGCAGGATTTATCAGTTCTTAATTGAGTCTCAAAGTTAGAATCACATATTCTTTTTACCCCATTATTTTCAGCAGTCATTTACTTTTGAGATGCTTGTGATAAAGCATAATGAATATGATCCAGTCAATAAAGACACCATGGGCTTCCATTAGAATACATGACTTTAGTCCAAGTCATGATGTAACATTTCTTTACAGGAATGTTTTTTTTAGAACATATTATGACTAAATATTATGTACATCGTGTATATGTGTACACATATGTATATAATCCAAATGAGGTTGTGATACTTAGAGGTGATATTATTCTCCCTCTCTAAGACCTATAGATTAAGAAAAATCTCATCACTAAACAAGAGAAACCTCCTATGTAGCTTTTGTTCAGAGGAATACAAGAGATACCCCAAACAATGTAGATATCTCTGTTGTCCATGGTTTCCTCCCAGAAATTGAATGTAAGTCCCTAATACTAAAGACACAATGAAGTCTTGACACAGGGCTACAAGGAATCCAGCTGGATCTAATTGGAAAGCTTCCAACGTCAGGACTGGCTTTCATGCTATATGAAAATGCTATACAATCTGCTAAGGGAGAAAGGCAACATCTATTCCTATACAGCTGTGATGCCTGTAAACCAGACCAATGACCAACAAAGCAAGATATATACATAGGTATAATAGTGGCACTCATAACTTGGAGGTTATTAAGAGCTCTCTAATTAGACTTTAGGATTCTTACCATAAGGGGTCCCATGCTTGGTACCTGAATCATAGCCAACTCCTGTGAGATAGTGAGGTCATTGATCTTTCAGAACTAACTAATGCCACTTAATTAAACTATTATAATTACTAACTTCATTCTAAATATATAAACATAGAAATAAGTGTACTTCAAAGAAGATTAACTTTCCAACAGATAGAAATCATCATAGAAATCAACAACCAGTCAAAATGCATTCAACATGGATCTCCAGGCCCAGTTGGTACATCTATAGCTCAATCCTTACAGCCAAGGCTGTACATTATGGAAGAGGGGTGGGGAGAGCCATTAAATCAGGAAGTCAGCTATGAACTGTGTCTTCTAGAAATAAAAGGGAAACTACTCCCAGGATTTAACAACATGTGTGCCTAAACAAAACCCAAAGACAACAGTAACAGACATGTTAATGTAGAAGTGGAAAAAATCTCATTGGGGCTCTAACCTTAGATCAGATCTACAGGCGATTTCTGACTACTGGGATAGGGAGAATTAACCTTCCACAGTGGTGAAATCCCTAACTAGTGATCCAATATCAAGTGGTCAAACCTGAAAATACATGTGTAAAAGCAACACTAAATGGACATATCAAATTACATTTATGGACACATATTTTTGCCTATCTATCTATCTGTTGGTCTATCTGATTATGGTGATTATAAGAAAAGATATAATAATTAAATATATCATTCCAAGTTGGAATATCACAATTATTCTTTTAAAATGTTTTCAATCAAACTTGTCATTGAAGTGTGAAGTCATGCTTTTTCAAAGGAACTAGGTAAATGTATGACTAAAGAAATGTGTCAGGGTACATTGACTTTAATATTATTTCAGGAATCAGCGTTTTAAATTTGTCACATATAAACAAGTTGTCTTTTATATCTAAACTGGCTGACTTTCCAATCAAGTATATATTGTTTTACAAAAGAGTATATTTGGAGAAAATATCTTTTCAAATAGCTATAGTATTGAATTTTGCCAGAGTCAAAAAATTATCACAGTTAGCTGGGTAGGAATACTGTTAACAATCTCTTACCTGGGTAAAGAAGGGCTCATAAATCTCCACTCCTTTGTCAGATCCTTGTAGCAACACCTCTTGGCCACGTCTCCAGCTATAGCGCACAGGGGGGTTGGAATTGGCCACACATCGGAGGAATACTGTTCTCTCATAGTAAAATTGTTCTTTAGCTTCACCTATACTTTGATGAACAGTTACTACTGGATCATCCAAGTCTAGAAGAAATAAAAAACAGGCAAGTGAAAACATTACAAAATGCTCAACTTCTAAAATGTTGCACACTTTGGCAACACCTGGTTAATGATGCATGCTTCAAACGATAGATGTGACTGTAAGTACTTAAGTAAGCTTACTAAACTCATTAGCAAAAAAATTTATCACATATAAAAATTGATAGTTTTGTCTTCAGATTTGTTGAGACAGTACAAAAATTCTTAGATTTTTCAACCTCCTTGTCAGAAGCCAATAATAAAAGACTTCATGAAAGTCAACAAAATCCAAATGGTCAGTCCTGAGAACACATGTACAATGAACATTCTCTATACTCAGTAGGTTATTTTTAGGAACATAAACACACACGCACACACACACACACACACACACACGCGCACACACACAAACACACACGCACATACACACACACACACACGCACACACACACACGCACACACGCGCACACACACACGCACACATGCACGCACACACACGTACACACACGCACACACACATACACGCACACACGCCCACACACACACACACACACACACACACAGGCACGCGCGCGCACACACACACATGCACATACACACACACACACACACACGCACATACACACGCACTCATGCACTCACACACACACACGCATGCACACATGCACGCACACATGCACACACACATACACGCACACACACAGGCACGCGTGCACACACACACACACACGCACACACGTGCATACACACACACATGCGTATGTATGTATGTATGTATGTATGTATGTATATATATATGTATGTACATACATGCATGCATTTAATAACAATTAATGAGAAAAGAGGCCATGAATATGAAGGAGAGTAGGGAAGTCATATGGGAAAGTTTGAAGGGAAGGGAGAAATGTAGTTAAATTACAATCTCAGTTTTTAAAAAAGTTAAATATAAATTCAATCCAATGAAACTAAAATCAGCCACAGAATTTAGTATCACAAAGCTCAAATTACTCTTCCTTTTCATTTAGCGATATCTGATAACAAATTTATATAAAAAAGTAGTTGTAAATTATTATAATCTTCATAGTAACAAAGTATGACATTGAACTGTGTGAAAATTTCTCTTTATCTTAGAATTTATGCCGTAGTATATTTACAAATTTGTAATGTACTAACAGAAGGCACCATTATAAAAGGCATTAAGATCTCTTCTGCAGAGCATTAACTTATGTGTAGCGTTATAAATATATATTCAAAAGGACAGGTTTTAGAAAAAGGCCAACTCATTTAGATCCGGGAGTTTCATTTCTTGTCTACTCAGAAGCCAACCAAGGCACCAGGTAAATGAAGACGGATGGAGTCACTGAGTTGCAGACACACTATAACAAACATAGCTACTCCTATAAGATTTAGCTGAGAGAATTATAGTTTGCTAACACTTCATAGAGGATATAGCCTTGTTGATTTTCCTTAAGGAAAGAAAAACACATAGCACATACACACACTCCTGCCTTATTGCGTGACAAGCTGGAAGTCCCATAATAACAAACATAAACCTAACATAAACTTTCAGGAATGAGGTAAACATTTGCTGTTAATCACTACAAAAACCCACTAAATGTTCTCTCAGCTATATAACTTTAAAAGATGATTAAATTTTAATGATCTTCCTTATCAGTAAAACAGTTCTATATTATCCAGGCTGCTGTTACATTAATTAATGAGATAGCTTATAAGATCATGGGTACAGAGTAAATAGTCAACAGAGCTTAGCTTTTAGTATTAATATATAATTGTCACTATTAGGGTCTCTTCATAATAACTCCGATTGACTCCATGTTTTTTTCTTGTCTTTATCTCATGACCCTATATGCACTCAGCTTTCATTATAAGTAAGTACAAATGGGGCATTTGGCCATGTGTTCAGGCTATCAAAGTCTCCAGATGACAAGTGCTTTTAAGTAAAAGCCTGGAGGAAAGCCACAGTGTGCACATATACATAACAAAGAAGGATGTGAGCATATGGAACATGGCATGCTTAAAAAGTCACAGTTCCTGAGAAATGATTCTTTTGATGTATAAAATAATAAAAATGCAACACAACTAGTGAAGTTATTGATAGTGATAGAGACAAAAATATATCTAGGATGCAAAATTCCTCCATTCTCTTGACAGTCCTTTAAAAATGTGAATTACATGACAATCTTATTTTGATTTCTTGTTTTGCAACATTATACGTTTTTTTTTTTTTTTTTTAAAATTTCTTCCAACATTAGCATCCTTTCACAGCTATCTCACAGGCCTCTAATTTTAGTAGTGCAAATTTACAGAACAACTGCTGCTTTCTGCTACAGATTAAGGACTGTCAGTTCAAATTCACTCCACTGGCCGTATAGAGACATGTGCTGTCTGATCTTAATAAGCTGGGATATTTGGGGATTTTCAAGCCTATGAAATATTCACATAATGATTAGCTCTTCACATAAACCTAATCCAACATCAGACTGATGAAGTGAATTCAGTTCAGTCACTTGCATTAGGGACTAACTGTATTGTGATTGTGAACATTTTATTTTCTTTCTTGTTAGAGAGTTTCCTTCACTCTTAGCCAGTAACAAGTGGCTGGAGACATGACAGTGGTGACTCCCTAGTCTCTGAATAGTTAATAGCTATATTACTTTCCTTTTTTTATTGTTGTGGTGAAATACACTGATAAAAGAGACATAAGAATGAGGATTTATATGGTTCCAAATATGATAGTGTCCATCAAAGCAACAGGAATGTAAGACTATCCTGGCAGGCAGAAGGCAAATGGATGTCGTTTCAACCTCTCATAGTAAGCAGAGAGAGATTAGGAAGGAAGATGAGGCTGTAAAACTCCAGAATCCTGCTCTACGCATGCTGTTCCTCCAGGAATTCTCAACCTCCTAAAGCTACCATAACCTCCCACAACACTATCATCTGCTGGGAACAAGTGTTCAAACATATGAGCTTATGGGGACATTCATATTCAAACCCCAAAAAATAGTGTTATCTTTTCCAATGCTCTGTTTTTAGATGGGTTCTTAGATCTTTTATCATTGGGAGGTGGCATGATCAGGCTCAGATGGGAATGATCTAGGCCTTAACAGTCATTTATGCATCCTTTATAGTGTCCTGAATAAAATTTGGGTCATGGGTCACTAGCCCTCTGACAATTCAACCTTGTAATAACAGCTTCCTAAACATTCTACCGGTAAAGTTTTCTGTCAGAATCACCCATGATTCTTTTGATCTTCAAAACTAAAAAGAAATAGTCCTTAATAAGACTCATATAAGCATATCAAATGTTATAAGTAGATTATAAATAACCATAAATATATGAGTATATATACATTCTAAATAGATTTTGTGGGTACATATGGTTTAAGTAATATCCATTTATGTCTTAAATATTTCTTAATATATACTGTATATTCATATACTTCTAAATTTATATTTTACATATTTCTAAATCCTGAGTAAAAGTATTTTACACAGGTGAAATATAAGAATAAGAAACGAGGAAATGTTCTGATATAGTAAGTATACTGGGTAACACCTTCTAACCCAACATTGTGGTTTAATTAATTCTGTTTCCCACCAGGATACAGGGCTCTTGTAAGTACAAGCACTGTTTAGATTGCAATGAGTTCTAGAGAGGGAATTTGCTGATGGTCACCAGCTGCAGTACTCTCAGCTGTAAGAGGAATGTAGGCTGTGGTCCTAAGTGGGGGATCTGGCTTTCAACTAGAATAATTACTGAAATCCACATATAAGATGTGTTGCTTCTAGCTGAGAAAGGCTAAGATAGAAATCTGGGCAGTCTTCTTTTCTGGAAGAAATGTCTGCAAGAATATGTGGCGGGATCACATGCACGTTCTCCTTGTACTTCTATTGTTTGAGAAGCTCCACACCATGGCCTAGTGTATCATGTGGCATACGTAACTCTCCTAGTGTGGCCATTATAATTTTTTCACAGAGAAAGTAGAGATCTAGGTCCCTATACCTGTCTCAAACATGCTTCATGGCTGATTTATTTACCATCAAATATGAAAAAGAAAATACAACTAACAAACACATGTCCCTTCACTGGGGTGAGTGGGCATGCAGTACATTCTTTGTTGTCTTGTTATATTTCGTTTTTGTGGAATGTATATGCTGTGTGTTCTTTTCAGGGTTATGCTTCTTCTATGGGCTATTTCTTGACACAGGATACCAGAGTAACTAATGGCCATGGCTTAGAGATTAAAGGGGTCTTCCTGGGTCACTTAATACAAATTTGTCCTTTTCTGGGAACTAGGCCCGCAGCAGGAAGAAAAGCATTGATTTCAGTGGCTGAGTGGACATGATGGTAGTAACTGAAGTCACTCATTATTTCTTGCACCCATGAATTCTTCTTAAAAAGTAGATCATCTTTAATCATGATCAGTGATTTAGATTTTCATTGAGCCTGGAAGAAGCAGCTACTCCTCACTGGATGTTAGCGTTAAAGATTATATAGACATTTCAAAAGACCATTCTACCATTCTACTAGGCTAGCATTTCTATGTGATGTGGGGACTATCGTGACAAGATAATACTATGGAAACTTGCACAGTGCAGAATCTGTGCGACAGGATCAACACAGAGCCTGCAAGTGACATCTCTAAATATATGTCAAGGATTTCCTTTCTTCAGAATGTTGTTTTGCAAGTAAATGTATGTATGTTCTTAGAAAGAATCTGTTGATTAAATCACTATAGAATATATTCAGAGTGATGCTGAAAAGTAATTAAATTACCAATTTAGTCAATATAAACACATTCTGAAATTAACCCAGAAACCATAGATTTTTTTCTAATTGCCCATATTTACTCTTTTAATTGTACATATTTTATTTATTTTAACTGTATATAATTTACATACTGACGGAATAGCTACTTATTTTTCTCCCAGGTATAACATGACCTAAGGGTCTCTCTATATTTTGGGAGCCTAGAGTGCTGGATGCATCTAAATTAGCTGGTAATGTAGATAAGTATACTCACCCTGCATCTGAAAGTTAATCACTTTCATCTAATATCTATGACTTTGAGAAATTGTCGTGCCCACTCCTCATGCAAAGCCCAATTATGTAGTAGCATCTCCTGTCCATCAACAGGTCTAGAAAGAGCTGTGGGCAAGGAGATTCTCAGTGAACTCTATGTTTCACTTATGAGTGTATTCTTACTATCTTAGTGCATTAGACTCAAAACATTTATAAAGAGTAGGGTCAATTGTTATTTCTGGACTTCTTGTTATATTCACCATAGCAAGCCCATAAATCCTTTTATAAAATATGTTTTAACAGTCTGCTCTGCAATGATAATAGTTACGACTTCACTCAGTGGGAACCCTTTCTTCCCTGCTACCTCCAAAGATATTGAGAGCTTGTCATGTGAGAATGCTCACATGTCAATAAGCTTTTACTTTTCATCCTCACTTGGTTTGCTCTATACACAAACTCATTCAATTTTATTCTCCATCACATTTAATTCCAGCCTCACTCTGAACACACTGTAATAACCCCTGCTAAGACATAACAGTTTCAATGAAAAGTAATATTATTGTTTGTACCTTTTTTATTGTTTGAGACAGACTTCTCCTATATTATATAGCCCCAACTGATATGCAACTTTCTATGTAGACCAGACTGGTTTGTGATTTACAGAAATGCCTATCTCTGTTTCTGAGTACTAGGATCCTAGGTGTTCCTTTTCATATATGGAATGTAATATCATATCTTGAGGTAATGGCATAGAGTGATTTCACATAGCTATCTATTCAATATGATTAAAAGTAGATATAGGAGAAGATGTGGGAGAAGTACAGAGGGTCAGGAATTTGAAAGTAGGTTTGTAGCAGTGGGGGAAGGGGACCTTGGGGTAGCCACTAGAAAGTCCCAGATGCCAGGGACCCAAGAGGTTCCCAGGACTCAACAGGGAAGACATTAACTGAAATACCCAATGAATGGGAGATAGAACCTGTAGATACCATATCCTCTGGATAGTAAAGCCCCCAGCTGAGAGATGGGGACACCAACCCACCTCAAAAACATTAATTCAGAATAACTCCTGTCAGAAGAAAATGTAGAACAAAGAGTCATCTTCTGACACAAAACCTAGATACTATTGCTGATGCCAAGATGTGCTTACTGACAGGCGCCCAGAATAGCTGCCCCACTGAGAGGCTCTGGCAGAGCTGGGTCAATACAGATGTGGGTGTACACAGTCAAACATTGGACTGATTGCAAAGACCCCAGTGGGGAAGTTAGGGCAAGAACTGTAGAGCTGAAGGTGTTTGCAACCTCATAAGAAGAACAAGATATCAACCAATCAGAAACCCCAAAGCTCCCAGGGACTAAACCACCAACCAAAGAGTATACAGGGGGCACCCATAGCTCCCCCTGCATATATAGCAGAGGATTGCCTTATTTGGCATCACTAGGAGAGGAGCCCCTTAGTTCTGTGGAGCCTTGATGATCCAGGATAGGGGAATGCTAGGCCACTAGGGCAGGAGTGGGTGCGTGTCAAAGGGAGGTAGGGGGAGGGAAGAGGGGGATAGTGGGCTTGTGGAGGGGAAACTGGGCAGTGGGATAACATTTGAAATGTAAATAAATAAAATAACCAAAAAAAAATAGACAATCTATTCTGAGGGGTGTGTATTGCTCCCAAATCAAGAAGTTTTTGTATCACTTCAAAGTTGATGGACATGATAGCCCCTGAAAGGAGCAGGCTACTTCTCTCAGGCCTAGACTGTTTAAGTAAATCAAGCGTTTCAAAGTTGTTTTAGCTTCATGTATCCCTAACTCAAGGTTCTATTTTAAACAGTTGAGTTCTTCCCTCACCCGAGTCTCTGCTATGCTTCCAAATAGAAACATCTTCATATTTTGTTGCAGAGATCCTCTACTCTCCCCACTCTCAAGTAGTGACTGATTACATTCTTCCTTTCATTAATTGATGATCATGGTATGAATGGACGGCAGAAGAAACTGATTTCATTATTCTGATAATTATTTCTTCTGTCCCTCGAATTCCTCAAAAACCTGGTGGATATCAATACTGGCTCCTCACTGGGGATGCTCTTAGATAACTTGTGCATGCTCTGAGTCATGGAGGGCCAACGGCTTTGGTTCATCAGGTGCAGCTCCTTTGCCTCAGCAGTTCATAAATATAGTAGATATTGTATGTGTGAAATTCACAAAGAATCAAAAGACTGCACTCAGAATTTGTTACTTTCCACTGATGTCCCTTCTCACCACGAATGAAGATTTTTACAAAGACCGTCATAGCATTCAAGGATTAGCATTATTCCACTTGAGGTCAGTAGATGTCCCTTGAGTATCAGGTACCCGATTAGTTGGCTGATGGGTGATGTGTCATTAAAATCCATTTCAAATGTAAATTTTTTAGACCACATAGAAGGGGTACTTGGCACATATTATATTTTGACAATTACATGTACTGAAAAAATAGATAACATTTTGTCCTGAATGGACTTAATGTGAGAGATTGCTTGTCTAGCATGAAGAACCCTTGGTGTGGTTCAAGAACTGGTGAAAAAGAATCATCCTTAAACAAATCAAATCAAAAAAAAATCAAAGTTCTCTAAGGATCAACTGTTGATTGCATGCAAACAAGTGATTCTCAAGCAAGGATTAGTCAGTGGGAAGTATTTGACTTTATTGCATTACTACCTAGGCTCTACATCATCAGGATGGAGGTTCTGAGTTAAAGACTTGTCAGAGCTGATGCAAAATTTTTCTACAAGGGAAAGTGTAAGTCATTAGTTGCTCTATTACAAAGAGGTATGGGCTTTGGATAGGTGGATCTTTCTGCTGAACACAACTCAGTAAGAGGCCATTTAAGTTATATTCTTTCTAATACTACAAGGAGTAATATTTTTAAATATATATTTATATTTGTCTTAATTTTATATAAAAAGCTCAAAGTCCTAGAAATTATAGTCACCCACAGGCAATATATTCTTTTTTTCCCTTTTAATTGAATGTTCCCTTTTGCAAGCCTCCTATTCCATCCCCTCCCCCTGCTTCCATGAGGGTACTCCCCCAACCACCCACCAACCCCCCCTACCTCAATGCCCTAGTGTTACCCTACACTGGGGCATCAAACCTTCTTAGGACAGGGGCCTCCCCTCCCATTGATGCCAGATTAGGATATCCTCTGCTACATGTGCACCTGGAGCTGGAACTATGGATCCCTTCATGTGTACTACTCCACTGGGGTCTCTGTGCTCAGTCTGATGGTTGGCTACAAGCATCCCCATCTGTATTAGCTCTGGTAGGGCCTCTCAGGAGACAGTAAGCACTTCTTGGTATCAGGAATAGTGTCTGGGTTTGGTGGCTATATATGGGATGAATCCCCAGATAGGGCAGTCTCTGGATGGCCTTTCCTTGAGTCTCTGCTCCATACTTTGTCCTTGTACTTCCTTTATATAGGGGCAATTCTGGTTTAAAATTTTTGAGATGGGTAAGTGGCCTCATCCCTCAACCAGGAGCCATGCTTAACCTCTGGATACGGTTTCTATAGGTAATGTTTTCCCTTTTTTGGGTATTTCAGCTAATGTCATCCCTATTGGGCCCAGGGGGCCTCTGGCTTTCCTGGTATCTGGGACTTTCTGTTGGCTACCCCCCAGTCCCCCCAACCAACAATGCAACACAGCTCTGTTCAATTTCCTGGCCCTCTGTACATCTCCCCTGTATCCTCGCACACCTGATCCTGAACCCATTTTTGATCCCCTACTGTCTCCCTCCCAAACCCCTCTCTCTACCTCTATGATTATTTTATTCTACCCTTTTAAATAGAACTGAAACATCCACACTTTGGTCTTCCTTATTCTTGAACTTCACATGGTCTATGAGTTGTATGGCAGTTCCTTAGAAAATTGGATATAGCACTGCCCGAGGACCCAGCTATACCACTCCTGGGCATATACCCCAAAAGATACTCCAACATATAACAAGAACACCTGATCCACTTTGTTCATAGCAGTCTTATTTATTATAGCCAAGAGCTGGAAACAACCCAGATGTCCCTAAACAGAGGAATGGATACAGAAAATGTGGTACATTCACATAATGGAGTACTACTCAGCTATTATAAACTATGGCTTCATGAAATTTGCAGGCAAATGGAAGGAAAAATATTCTTTAAAGTAATAGAATGTGTGGCCCACCATTGCAAGGTATTGTCCAGGGCAGAAAACAGCCAGAATCTAAAGGTCTGGCCTGCACTGGGGCAGGCTACACAAAGATGAGAAAGTGTGTAGTGGAGAAATGGGAGGGAAAGAGAAGCTGGACTGGTTTGTGCACTACAAAGGGAAGAGGATCTGAAGAATCAAAGGTGGTGATGAACAGCCTGATGTGAGAGGCCTACACTGACACTGTGGTAAAATCTGGATCTGTTCTGATACTTTGGACAATGTATAGATATATGCCCTTTCTGCAGCAGGTGTGTGTGTTGATGGCTATGGCCCTTGTTATTATCGAAAGTCATGTGGACTTCTTTGATAAGGGATGCCATCTGAGCCATTGTTGATGTGTGAATACTGTGTTAAGCTGGGCCAATCCCTTACTGGCTACTACATAGTGGTGTCAGCTGTGACATGGGTGCAGTAAGGATGGCTCTGCCTCTCATTGGTTGAGACACTCAGGACTGCTGGCCCTGCCCTTCACCTGGGCAAAGTGAAATAGCTGGCTGCATTGGCATGGGCATGGGAGAGCTGGTGGGCTGACCAACTCAGCTACCACCAAGGCCCTAATCCAGGGCTTTGAGTTGGCCTTCCAGAACATCTATACCACCTATACACTGACAAACCAAAGAGTCTGGACCTGCTGAACCAAAGCTGCAGGACCTCCACGAGTCAGAGCAAAAGCAGGATAGCTGAGAGGAGCCTCAGTGAGGATTCAGAATTGGTAGAGTAACAGAAGTTGGAGATCTCAAACCAGACCAATGACTCTTTACAGTAAGAATTTGCACATAAAGCTGTTTGGACAAAAGGGTATACTATGTGATACACCATGTTGTACCACTGCTTTCCATGGAGAGACTTTTAACAAGGGTAGTAGGCAGATATGGAATGTGGAAGGATTGGGAAATGAATGGGATTATTATACATGGTTTGAAATTCAAAAAGAATCTTAAAAAATAGGAAAAAAGTAAATGGTGCATGATTTAAAAACTAGGAGGAGGAGAATCAGACAGTTAAATATTTAACTGTGGGTACTCTTTTAATTTATAAAATGATTTGAATCAACAAATGCATTATTTGGTACACAAAAATTTGTTTTAAATATGTCTAAATCTTATAAGGTTTCCTATCAAGTCTTTCAATAGGTCTATAGGACCTTTATTTTAGTTAGAATTTTATTTCTACAAACCAATATAAGCTACATAAATACTTAATAATGACCCAATAAATCAATTTTAAGTAAGATAAATCTCTCAGTGATATGACCAGTGTCAGTTTTCTGCAAGGTTACCCATATATAACATAATAATTATCTAAGGGAATTTATTTTTACTCTTAACTTTGGCAGCTAGCCATTTATGATAGAAGTAATTTTCTTGAAACATTTTGCTTGATTAAAGATGTCAGACACTAGCAGATTAAAGTCATTCTAAGGAAAAAAAATCTGATGTCTACTACATTCATTCACTTTAGGAACAAGTCCATCAGAACGATTTACCATATGACAACACTTTAAGCAGTTTTAGATAAAATGGGAAAAGAATGTTGGAAAATAGTATGAACTTCCCACACACTTCACTTTGTTTACTCAGAAGAATGAGCTGCTTGCCTTCTTCAATCTTCAATACATTTTTTCAGAGCTTCTATGGCACATATATATTGCGTGTTTTCAAAACAGTATACAAATCCCAAACTAACAGTAATGAATTTACAATTTATTGAATATATATTTTGGTACAAGTTATTTTAGAAGAAACTTCAAGAAGAGCAACAAGTGTCATCTATATCAAAATTTTGTCATTCATTATCCCAAGAAATGAAGTTTTACAATGATTAATTGTATATAACTACATATATGTATTAGGGTTACTATTATAACCACATTTATATAAATCTAAATTTTATATATGATATTTTGATAATTTTATCTATGTGCAAATATACCCACTTTTCAATTTATAAGAACCCTGTAATTTATGTCAAGAAAATGAGTAATGATCAAAAAAAATTAGAATTAAATACAAATTTTGTAAAGAACTAAAGCAAGAAGGACAACTAAATACATCTTGAATAAAATAATACTAAAAGCTTTAAAAAATGGTATGTGATACAAATTATAAGTTAGGAGAATAAAATAGGAGAAGGAAATAGTATGCATAAACTTGTGAAATATCACAGTAAATTTCACATAGACTATATATTGCAATATAGAGGAGGCAGTATAATAATACTATAGAACAGTTGATGGATAAAAATGAGCTAAAGCATTACTAATCTTATGGATAGTATAGGAAATCAATCACATTGTCTTTTAGAGTATGTGTGCTTTCTTTTCAGAAATACTGTAATAGCTTCTTTCTGTGTGAGAGAACTTAATGTGGCAAATGTAATGTCGAGAGTAAAAATAATGAAAAGAGGATTCTGTGGTAGTTTATATAAACTTGGAAAAAGCCATTGAGACAATACGTTGTCAATGAGTATGGAGAGAAAGGTTGAATGGATAAGCTGTATGTATGGCTCACTGTGGTGCTGAGGGAAGGGAATAAGTCAAGGAAGTTACTCTCTGCCTGGATTTCACCACTGAATGAGTTATGAAGTGTGAAGTGATAGCTGTGTCTGACCTTTGGAAAGGGTGGGAGAAAGATGAGAAACGAGGGAGCTGATAGCTTAGCTCAACGTGAATCATGATGAATGTCAGAAAAGTACATTTCCTCCACCAACAGTGTACAAGACCTGAGAATAACCAACAGTTGTCTAATTGGACTTAAAACGAGCTCAACAGGACGGAATTCATTCCTGGACCTGTAAACTTAATCAACTATCCTTGGCTGAAGAAGCCATAGACACAAAAGGAGAACCTTCAATTGCCACTTTTCTAAAACAGTAAATTTCTGACTAAGTTCTGATACTTACCTGTATAAATATATATCATATACATACATATGAGGAGCTCTCACCTCTCATGAAAAAAGCTTCTTTTTATAACAGATGAGAACTTTTATGGAAAACAAAAAGAAATGATGGTGGTATGCTCCATCCCTGATGATATACCTCCAATGCAATAACTACACTTGTGGCTCAGGGGAAATCACAGAAGACAGGACAGAAAGATCATAAGAGACAGGAGACCAGAGTACCTTCTGCAAAACAGTGTCTTCTATATATGACAAAAAATCTGGACCCATGAGCTCTCAAAAATACTGTTGCCTGGAAACAAACTGCATGGCAGCAATACCAGTTGACATGCCAATGTAGACAGGTAAAATTTCTCATTGATCCACCCCTAGAAAAAAAGCTAAAAGTGGTTATTGCCTACAGAGAGAGAGAAAAAGAGAGAGAGAGAGAGAGAGAGAGAGAGAGAGAGAGAGAGAGAGAGAGAAATTGAGAGAGAGAACCAGGGATGAGTTGTAACAGATTTTTCCAATGTCAGGTTCTTAGCCTTCAATACATGTACATATGAGTAGAGCTAAATAGACTCAGAAGTTCTCTCTGTCTCTCTATGTTTCTCTGTCTCTGTCTCTGTCTCTCTCTCTCACACACACACACAGGACAGTAGTAATTAAAAAACAAATCATGAGTTCAGAAGGGTGGCATTAGAGGTGTTGGAGAGGAAAGAAGGTAGGATGAGAACCTTGTAGATGTAGTCCTTTGTATACATTTTATAAAGGAAACTAAAATTATACAAACAGAAGAAATTTGACTGCAGATTTGGATTTGAGATTCATAGGCATGCTTTATGTATCAAGGAATTTTTGAGGAGGATAAAAGCAAAGAGTTACAGACAGTACCCAGTGTACCCAAGAAATGAATTGTTGGTAGAGACTAAGGAAAATATGATGGGGTAGGCAGAGTCAAAATGAGGAGGGATAAAGCAATGAAGTGAAATGGTACTTCCCCAGTTCTGAGGAGGTTGAAAAGCAATGTAAATGATGAGAAGATATGAAAGTGAGAAAAAAAGT
The DNA here is from genome assembly GCA_019843815.1 of Montemys delectorum. Classification (NCBI taxonomy): domain Eukaryota; kingdom Metazoa; phylum Chordata; class Mammalia; order Rodentia; family Muridae; genus Montemys; species Montemys delectorum. The sequence continues at coordinate 44,284 of JADRCD010200569.1, read as the reverse complement.
AACTAACTTTTGTCTTTATGAGTCACGGTAGCTTTGGATTGGTATATTATGTAGTGGTGGGCTTAGCAGTCATTTATCTGTGCTTTACTGAGTTAAAAATTGGATAGGAACACTGTGAGATACATAATAACAATTGCTTCCTTATTTTCTACCAGGAAGTAGAGTTCAGTGATATGGCAATTGGTGATCAACAGGATCCTGCTTTTCCCTTGACTTGCTAACATGTGCTGGAAAAAAATTGCATTTAAATTCAAACAATGAAGACTTAGAGGTTTGTAAGCAATAATAATTTTTTTATAAAAAAAGGCCATCATTTCCACCAAATGGAATACAGGCAATAGTCATTTAAATAAATGATGCTTGACTAAGGGCTATACATTTTAAATGAATAGTTCCATAATGCTGATTCATAGAAGGTTGCTTTTCCAATGCTTCTCTGCATTTAAAGAGGTTTTATCTTATGTTCCTTGACTCCTAGTGTATGTCAATTGACAGCATGTTAAGGATGTCCCTTTTTATCTTAAAATAACTAGTTTTCTCCACACTCTATACCTTTCTTTGTTGTTAGTCAACTAAATATTGATGCAATTTTAATATCATCTCTTCTTAAAAACATAATAATAGCTTGGTTGAAAATTCCACATTTTAAATATTCAACAATGACAGTAATTCATGTAATCCCACAAAGAAAGTCCACTTTTGAAAGTTAATAGAGTTTTAAAGTGTCATAATTCATTCTCTATATTTTGTTTCTGCTTTTGTTGCTTACCAATTAAATTTGTTCTTTTGTCAATTTCATACATGTATACAAGGCATAGTGATTACCCTACCCCTTAACTCTTCCACTTCTGTTTCCATCTCCCCACAACCTTTTTCTTACTTTTCTGTTTCTCTGTTTTGTGACAGAGTTTAACCAGGGATATCTGTGGATATAGATACACCAGCCGTTAGAGGCTGGCAGGCTCAGCAGTGGCTGTATAATCAGAGAATGGCATCTCCTTTCACAGAATTCACCAATAGACAATGGCTAATCTTTAAGGAGCAGGGCCCTATGAGTTCTCCTCAATTCGTGACTAGTTATTGACAGGACAGACTTGTGCCAATCTAGCACTGACAGACAGCTACTGTGTGACCGCGATCGCTGTGGTTGAGTCATGGCAGAAGACAGCATTTCATATACCTTCTCCATGTTCCAGTTCTTAATAGTCTTCCCACTATTTTTCTATAGTACTGCTGTGGCTTGGAGTGGGTGGTATAAATATCCTCTTTAGGAATGGCCTTCAACCATTACTTATTCTTAGCATCTTGAACAGTCATAAGTCTTGGCATCCAGTGCTATTCACTGCAAAAAGAGGATTCTTTTGGTTGAGGCCGAGCGTATGAATATTGAAGGCAGTTTGATGCAATATTGATTTATTCACTGAGTGTACATTTTTTGAGTGTCACATGAAATAGTTAACCTAACAGCTAGCACGTGTCTGCCAAATGAATCTATGTATTATGAGGATTGGTTATTAGTTGCAGCTGAAGTCCTGGGGTGTAGTTGCAAGTTAAGGAGTCAATTAATCTAAGAAATAATCACAGCAGAAGCATGTTTTCCACAGGGGTTTATTCCACCATTTGGTCCAATTTTTCTGTCTTTTAATCTTTGAATTAAACCAAATGAATCTGAAAACCCAGATGGCAAAGGCACAATAAATACTGTATTGGATGGCATCTTTCCTCTGGGAAGTTCCAGACTAGAAATCCTATAGAGAAAATATACAAATAGGTTTTCTTGAGAATAATAAGAACTCAATACACTCAAAGACAATAAATTGAGTACATTACTTTATCAGTTTAGGGACAAGATTTGAATAATTGTAGGATGAATCCATAAACAAGAGATAATGCCAAAGTACATACATGTGTCTGTTAGTTAACACAACTTGAATAATTGAAGCACCCTGAAGCCTTCAAATGAAAAAAAAGGTAATTAAATCTTTTTTGGATATCTTAAAAATTAAGAACAAAACACTTTATTACATGTGAGGCCTCAGAATCCGTGATGTTTTTAGCATTTTCTGTAGATACCAACTCAAAAGCAAGTTTGCTTCAATAAATCAATAATAAAATTTCTATAATTCTTGAGAAGAACTATTTTACATCTTTCCTGCATAGTGACTTTTGAACAACCACTAATTTTTTCTGGTAACTCGCAAAAGAAAATAGACAAAATTAATGCTCTGAGCCAGCTCCCCAGAGCAAGATATTACTTCTCAAAAGGAGACACTTACAACACTAAGACTAGCTACACAAGTTAGATTCATTCTTGTGTGAAATTTTGCTGTTAGTCATCCACTCAAACAAATTAGAATCCTTTGCATTTCTGCAAGGCTTTAAAGACACATGTATCTACATGTTTTACAGATCCTTGGTAATATTGTTCTGCATATCATTCTGGGGAAAGAGTTTTTCAAATTTTATATGGCCTGGAATAATAAATAACTCCGGTACAGTTCTTTCAGTTTCTCCTCACTTTCTACTTTCTTATTAGCTCTTTGAGAATTTTGTTCATTTTCACCCCTTGTCTAACTCCTTGCAGAAACATCTCTATTCCAACTATACACCCAACTTTGTTTCTCTCTCTCTTTCTTTTTAAAACCCATAGAATCCATTCATTTGCTTCCCATGTATTCTTGGATGTGTGGACTTCCACTGGAGCATGGTCTTTTTAACAGGGTGTATACTCTTAGAGAAAACTGCCTCTTCTCCCATCTTAATTGCCAAAAGCCCCTAAACTAGGTATGGGATTTAGTGCCTACTTCTTCTCTTCATGCTAAAATATGGTCGGGGGTGAACTCTCACAGGTCTTGTGCATACTATCACAGACATTGTGAGTTCATGTGTACAAATGCCCTGCTACATCTGGCTGTGTTTCCTTGTGCTCAGCCATAACTTCTGGCTCTTATAATCTTTCTGCCCTCTCTTCTACAATGATCTGGGGCATTGGGAGGATGGATTGTAGTATAGATACTTGACTTAGGGCTGAGAGTTCAGAAGATTTTTGTCTTACTTATCGCCCAGTTGTGGGTCTCTGTGTTAATCATCATCTTTTGCAAACAAAATCTTCTCTTGCCTAGTTGTAGATCTCTGTGTTAATCACCATCTTTTGCAAATAGAATCTTTGGAGAGGCTGGGGAAATGTTCTCATCTATGAGTGTAACGAGAAGCTGCCAGGAGTTGATTTGAAACTATGTCCATTTATCACAATAACAGTTGTAGGTTTTCTGTAACCCATGTCTTATCTAACCACAGGTACTTGTTGTCCCTAAAATTGGTGCCAGATATAGGTTTCATCTTGTGGAAGAGTCCTTAATCCAATCGGAAAATGTTTGGTGGCTTCTACGATGATCACTTCGCTGTTGTATTAGTAGATATGTCTTCTAATACCAGGTTAGTCATTATTTTAGACCTCAGAGTCCACAGCAGGATAAGATCATTGTTTAATTTTCAAAGTGCTAGAAGCTTCTGTCTTAACAAAGGATGAAGCTTCCAAGTGGATTCTTGATTTCTCCATGTTCTCTGTGGGTTTATCAGCAATAGTTTATCTCTGTTAAGTTGCGGAGGCTAACTAATTGCATTTGAATTATTATCAATATTATTAATATCATTTTATAAAATAGCACCACATTCATAATCTATAAATATGTACTTTATTTTGACAATACAATTCTTTTACATGGGAAACTGGTATGTAAATAAATGTAACTAGTTTTGCCTGGTTGCTTTTCTAAAGAAACACGCATCTCAACAAAAGCACATGAGCAAAATTCTTTTTTTCTGCATCTCAGTCACATTTTTTTTCATTTTCTTAGTTTTTATGCATTTGATTGCATCAGGTGATGGGTCACTGCTATTTTAAATTGCGCTTTCTTGGTTATTGTGAAATCAGGCAGCTTTTGATTTCATAAATGGCTTTTTATATTTTTTATTCTAATTCCTTATGAAGGTCTTTTGTTTATTTTCATTTGAATTAGTTGTCCTGTCAGTTAAAATATTTTTAAAAATATCAGTATATCACTAATATGGAAGTCTTCTTTATAGTTATTTAATAAATATTTTCCTGGACAAAATAATAGACTGTCTCTATTTGTATAGGAATGATTCACTATATAAGGATAATTATCTCCCACATGGCAAATGAAATTTTACTACATCTAAAATTCAATTTTGAATGTGTTATGATTAATAAGTTAGATTTTGTTTCATTTCTTTATTTCTGATGTCTGAAGATATTCAGCACTCTCCTTTAATAGTTCATTCTATGACAAGCAGTTGAATCTCACCTTTATTGTATATTAAAGTATACCATATAATAGGACCTCCTTCTGGTCTATTTTCTGTGCTATATGAATTTTTCTATTCCCATGTAAAATCATAGTCATTTGACAGGGAAGATTTCTAGCGTACAAGCTCTGCTAAGACAGTTTCTCAGATCCTAGTCCATCGGTGCTGTTCAATTTCACACACTGTTGGTTATTCTCTGCGTCCTGTATTAGAGTTAATGTCTAGAGTATTTTACTTTACTCAAACTAGAAAGCACACACATACAAACACAAAATTTTAAAATATTCTCATTGAGATTGTATTACATTTATGCTCATTTTTGGGAGTGGGGCAAAGCAAAAAGGAGAAATTCATCTGCAAGTCTGCAGTCATAAAAATTGAGTACTTGACCACATTTCTTGGGCCAGATAAAGAAGTGTATTTATACTAGGCATTATTTAGTACAGAATCTCATCATTTACATTTTGCTTTTCCATTGCCATTAAGGGCTGAGTTGAATATCTCTTAATGTTACAGTCCTTCTGTATCTACAAATCAGAACTTAATTTGTGTCTCTTTATTTTAAATTTGCCAAATATTTTTTCCTACTTAATTTGAATTATAAGAGGCTTGCCTGTTTTAGATGCCTTTTATTACATCTTCATTATAATTTCTTTTAAAACACTTCTTGTTATTATAAACTTACGCATTTGTCTGTATATGAGTATATACCACAAGCATGTGAGTGCCCCAAGAGACTGGAAGAGTGTGTTAGATTCCTTGGAGCAAGAGTTACAGATGGCTGTGAGTCACGTGGTACAGACTGTGAGAACCAGACTTTGGCCCTCTGCAAGAGCAGTAAATGCTTTTAAAAGCTGTACATTATTAGTCCAGCATGTTAACATGCCAAGATTTGTGTTTTCACACTTTCTATTTGTTTTTGTTATCTGTCATTCTATCCTTTGTATTCAGTTATAAATAATGAAGACAAGCATTAATTCATATTTTATATTTTAGTAACAGAGGCTGCATAGCATATCCACTGGGTTCAGTATTTGTGCATAGAGAGCTTAGATTTCAAGGTGGCAGCTAGTACACTGCTAATATCCCTTCAACACAGAGGGTATTGAGATCTATTTAGAATATCTAACTAGAATGGAGCTACTAATCACGTGGTTATTATAGAAAAGATTACGTTTGGAACTTCTGTTCTACAAGTCTTTACTTACAAGAATTCAAAGTTTGGCTCTCAAAATCTGAAAAAAAAAATGAGTTAATATACTTATGAAAATATAACTTTTTCTTTTTCAAAATTATTCACATTGAGTCTCCCTTTTCCTTTCATGCCAATAATTTAACTAACCCCAATGGCAGGTTCAGGGCCTGACAAGAAATCTCTTGCCTCTGACAAGAAATCTTTAAATATATATTTATTCCCTTTCTTTAACCTCAACGGGAATTTCTCGGCTTTGCTTCATTTTTAGATCTCTCTCATAGAAGTTCACAGGTTCTCGATTTGTATTCAGATTCTTACTGAACACAGAGCATGCGACCCACCACTCCCAGAGGTTTCATCACATTTCTCTCAGCCCACCCTCTCCAATGCTGAGATCCCTACTTTCTTTCCCCTTCAGACTTGCTTAACCCATGCTCTCTGTTTATGTAATGGGCGATGCCTGCATGGACCTTTAGCTTGCCAGTGATCTTGGTTTTCATTTTGTCCCAGGGTCAGTGGCAGCATCACTGGCTCTAGCATTCCTACAGGCACTCTTTGACTCACTCACTCTGTCTTCTCTCTCCTGGTGTCAAAGTAAGACACCTTTCCTCCTTTTCTCTTTTTCATGATATAATTTAATTTTCTTCTTTTAAATTTGCAATTATTACTATATAGGTTTATATGATCACCTTTGTTCTGATTTAGTTTCAATTTAATCCCTTCAAACTTTTACAAAGCATGACATAAATTAAACTTATGGGTTTTTTTTTTGGTCCGTAGACAGTTGAATGTGCATATATGAATACATATGTTCATGCATTGAAGGCCCACATACAGTGTGTAAATTTTCTTAAATATGCCACTTCAGTTTTAACGGTTTATACTTATTACACTTGGCAAACACCCTTTTTCACTAGATATACCTTTATCCAAAAAGTTTTTTTGTGACCACAGGAGATGTTAGGATTTGTAATGCTGGTTGTTAATATCAAATGTAGAGAACTGATAAGTAAAGGAAGACTTAGGTCCCTGTCTGAGAGCCAGTAGAATATCAGCACTCCAGGCTTCTCTTGAGAAACATGTCTCTGCCCTATACTCTCTGTTGCTGTATTTCTCATCCTACAAGCAGAAACTGCAAGCCCAACTCAACCTCTTCTGTACCACATAACCCTTAGTGGTCCATCAGGAGAAGGAAAACATACAGAGCAGAGCTCCACTCAGATATTCATAACCCTAGTAGAATGCTGATAAGTAACTGAGACATCTTAAATTTAATACTGATCAGTATATGATCATGTATAAAAGAATATTTTCACAATTATAAAAATGAAAACAGTACAACACATTTCTCACATTCATACTGTTTGTCAATGACATACTTCAAATCCTGAATTTACCTTGTTCTTGCACTTCATAACACACATTTGACTTGTCTTTGGCAACATCCCTGCTATCTTCAGCAACCAGGTTTTGTATTTGCCTTTAATATAAATTGCATACAGAGAGACACACATAAATACACACATACTTCTATATTCTTACATTTGAAGAAAAAAATCCAACAAAGGCAAAGAAAAGATGTACCTTTTAAAACAATTCTTCTTAAAAATATTGTATTTATTTGTGTGTGTGTGTGTGTGTTTGTGTCTGAACATGTATACAAGAATGCACAGACATATAAAGAAAACATTAGGTTCCTGTAGTAGGAACTGTACGAGTCTGTGAATCATCAATGTGGGTATTCTGAGCCAAATTCAAGGTTGCTAGGACTGCAAGCATACTTAATTAATGAGTCATCTCTTTAGCCTTTATTAAAATAATTATTCAATTAAATATGCTAATCCCATTCTCCATTTATTCTACATTTATTCTAATTGTTCCTAGATTTTATTCAGAATCATCATAGTGCTCTTTTCTAAGTCATAGCTGCTAGTCCCTGTTCTCTAGGTCTGCATTGAGAGACTACAACAACTAGAGTGAAGGGATGGAAGAATGTGCTGCCCCAGTGAGGCAGAGAAAGACTTTAATTTGTGGATAAAACTAGTGCTCAGAAATTGGCTTTTATTGTTGAAGAAATGACACCATTAAAGAGAAATCTCCTGTTCTACCTTGGGCACTAGAAGTGGTGTTAAAAGGACAATATCTCACCCATAAAGAACTCATTTGTAAAAACATTAAAATTCATTTGAAAGGAAAAAAGTCTAACTGATAAGGTCGCTAAGGGGTTTCTTGCTTGAAAACAACCACAGAAGAGAGTGTTCCAGAGGGTCAGGTGTTTAAAGCTCACAGACACTGACCTCACTGATGTCCCAGAGGGCCAGGTTCCATGCTGAGCAAGCAGCACAACTTGACCACATCATGCACTCAGTACAGACTTTACTATCCTGATAGAAGCACAAGGAGGGGGTGGGGTGGGAATTGGGTGCATTAACAATACTTAAGCCAAGCTCCCGAAAGGCATTGAGTACACATGATGCAAGTGAAAGTGTGATTCTCTGAAAGAGCACAGGAGGCCAATGTGTGAAGCTGAGAATTAGAAGCATAAGCTGTCAGGAGACCCCATGGTGCTGGAGATGCTGGAAGGAGGCAACATCCACTAAGGAAATCTTCAGGCATGGAGTGGAACTGGCTCATGGGAAGGCTATGCATGCTTTAAGTGTTAGAAGTAGAGAGGTAGGGCTGCTTTTGGAGCACAGAAAATTCAATAAGAATCCTCGGATGGTGGATTTAGGGCTGCCAGATTTGGTGTTTGCTAAATGGCTATTGGTCTTGTTTTGATACTGTCTCTTTCTGTAAACTCTCATCACTTCCATTTAAAATGGCAATATTTACTCTGTGCCAGTGAATGTAGAAATAAGACTGTGCACTTATATTTTTGAACCATGTTAGAACTGTTAAAAAAGTATAGGGACTTTTGAAATTGGGCTGACTGACTGAATGCATTCTGCTTTATGTAATGACTATGAACTTATGGGGACAAGAGGAAGAAGTTATGGTTGAAGTGATGTATTTAGGGGTTGTCAAGTTGACTTGTCATGGTTGATGTCAACTTGGCAGGATCCAGAATTTCATCTTACTCAATGTGTATATTAACAATAAATAAATGTTTAAGATAAAAATGCTTAAGATCACATGCTTTAATCTGCTCTTATAAACACCCCCCCCAATTTTGTCTAAAGGAGTAGGTGATCAATTGCAGATATGTTTAATATTTGAGTTAATAGTAGTTATAAGTCTGCAAATAATTATGGGTAATGGTGAAATGATGTTAAACATTTTTCCTTCATAAATATCTTTCAAACACTATTAAACATGGAAAGATATACTTAAAAATCCACATCTGGGTTAATGTTTGAATAAATGATTATGTTTTACAAATGAAATTTCATATAATTTCAAACCTTCTGTTTCTATTTATCAGGTGAATATTCTCATCTAATACCAATTGTTCTTCAAAAATATTCCTTCTATCATTCTATCATTCAGTCAACTTCAATTAAATCAGAAGATAATATATCCTATTCATTTATTTTTTGATAAAAAAGAAGGAACAAAAGAAAAATTGTATTAACTTTGTCCTTGTGAAATTTGCATTCTTTTGGAATGTACAAACAGTAGATAATAAATCAGAAATATTTTTTGAACACTTCTGAATATGATAAATAGAAGTACAAAAGCATAGGATAATATGATACTGAGTAAGGTAAACAACCGGAACATTCCTCTAAAAGTAAAGGGTGCATAAAGTCAATTCCATAGGGGCTGTTTGTGAAGAATTTCAGGTAAAGGAAGTGGATGCAGAGGTTTTGGAAGGGGCAGCAGATATGTAGATTTTATTAAATGAAGCAAAAGTACCATCAGTAAGTGATATGTAAGCAAAGGTGAAGAAATAGGAGTGAAGCTTATAGAGGGTTCCCAAAGCAAAGGCTTGTGGGGTGGAGAAGTGCCGAGTCTTGGATATGATTCAAACATGCTTTGACATAAACTCATTTGACTTTCTATAACCACTACGATGCTGAAGATGTATTGAAAGGGAAAATAATGAATATAGTATGGCCAAGTAAATGCTTTGTAGTTGTCTGAGAGTATAGGTGTACACCAGTAGAAGCTGATATTATTTAAAGGATACAAAATGATATTACAGATGTAATGATATTGTAAAATAAATTCCCAGGCCTCTAGAGAAAATATTGTATTCATTGTGCACAGATGGCATCATAAAACTGATTTTATAAAATGGACCATCAGATCAATGACATCTTACTGTTTAACTGTGTTAAATGATACAGGTTGATTTGATATTTTTCAGTGAAGATTGTAAATTACTAGAACTGTAAAATAGACACCCAGGTCCTGATAGGTACGAGGTCAAACGCTACCACACATAGATGGAACCGTCTGAGCCATCAACGAAACCCCCAGAAACTGATTTTACTACATTGCTCTTTCTCAGTTATAGTATTTGAGCTGGTAAGTGGCTGTTTTCATTGTTGCTATGCTTTAGTTTGTACTTACCAAGTACAGAGCTTACCATCTGAATTATACTTTCATAGATCCAATATTTACCATCCATTTTCCCTCCAGTATCTTAATGTCTAGACTATGGGAGGTTATAGGCAACTAGATATACCCAACACCAATATTGAATCAGGAACAATTGATGCAAAATAGTTGTTACCATTGGAGATATATTCCAATGCCACACAGTGAAGCAGCAACAATGCTGAGTTGCCCGGGACACAAGGCAACTGTGTTGTGGCAATACGAGTTGTTTAATATGAATCACATCTCTGGGTGCACTGGCTGCACATGCGGCTGTCGCGTCCTCCTAGGCTTATGGAAGGACTCAGGTGAGGCTCCTAAGTTAGAATACCATTTCCCAGGTTGGTTTCTAATCTTGCTGTGGCCTTAGTGATTTTGTAAAATTCACTTTGCACATTTCTTGATTTATTTGTTGTTCAGTCTATTATGTAGGTAGAAAGGAAGGTATTTAAACTAGTCAGATTTTCTATCAACTGCTTTTATGCAATCATTCATTAATTAGTGCTTTCAATGGGAGGAAGCTACAAGTCAACTTCCTTCTCCCACTGGCCCCTAAGCCTAGTTGATGAGCTATTTTTTCCTCCGATCTTTGGATGAAATTTCAGACACATTTCACAGTTTCTCAGTTCCCTGTAGTCAGTCACAAGAACAATCCCATTTCTGTAATTAAAATGTCCACTTCAATAATTAACAAAGAAGACCTGTGAACTTTGCAATTTATATGTTCCCCATTCAGCACAGCTGAGTACTAGTTGAGGCTTGATATGCTGAGAGTCTGAGGGGAAAGGGAAGGCACAGGCATTTATTTGTTAGGATTTTGTTTTTCTCCCTATTTTATTCTTTGGCAATTCCTTTCTACACTTACTACTCACATGGCACTACATAGATGAGTGAAATGTGAGGGGCCAGGACAAAGAGAACTCCATCCTTTGTAGAAAAAGAAGCCAGCATTATTTTGTATATCTAAGGATAACATTGGTGGAGCTGGAGAGCTGCTCAACAATACAGATAATAACAATTATGGCTCTTGCCGAGAATCTGGGTATAGTTCCCAGAAAACTCATAGCAGCTCACAACTATCTACAACTCCACTTCCAGGGAATCTGATGTTCCCTTCTGGTCTCTGTGAACACTGCATGCATGGGGTACACCTAAAAAACACGATGTAACACAGTCATACACATACAATAGTACCAAAATTTTAAAAATAACATTATTGACTAAAAATCAAATGATTCCATTTTATTTTGTGTTTTGATTTCTTCAATTTTTATAAGCAGCTACATCTACCACTTGGAAATTTAATTTATTCACAGTCAACACATATACAGTACTTACTTTGCTAGTACAAGAAGATGTTTCTGAATATGTAGTTTTTCTATTTCTCAAAGGAAATGCATCTTACATTTCTATTTTTTTTTAAAGAAAACTGAGACCTTCTATGTATAACACAGGTACTGGCATGCTCTGTTCTTAGGCAAGACATCCTCGCTTCCTAGTGGACATACTAATGAAAGACTGCTGTACTCAGAGATCAGAACATACTGAGACCTCATCAGAGATGCTTCTTCTGAAGTACATGGTTATTACCACAGAGATCCACAACTGGACAATTTGCAGATTGAGAGATTCTGGAACACTTAGCCCATGATAATTTTATCAAATCCTTCCTCCCAATGTCAGGGATCTAAATAGAAGACGAAGCAGAAACATTGCAAGAGACAGAGGGGGTGGATGACTTCAAGGAAAGAAAATCTTTCAAACACAGCAGGGCTGATGCACATATGAGCTCAGAGAGACTGTGCACATGTAAGCACATACGGGACCTGCAAAGGTTCAAAGCCTGAAAAACCCTAGCATGGAAAAGGGGAAATAAACATGAATCCCTCCCCTAACCAAGAAGATGTTTCAATTGACACAAAAAATAAACACATAGAATGACTTTTATATAGTTTATTAAAACCAAAATATCTTCAGTTTTGTTGGTCAGCAAATTACCTAATAATTAATAGAGTCCAGATTTATTAAAAGAAATTAAAGTAAATGTAACTAAGTGTCTTAGTCAGGGTATTTTCTATTTTTGCACAAACATCATGACCATGAAGCAAGTTGGGGAGGAAAGGGTTTATTTAACTTATTTCCACATGGCTGATGATCACTAGAGGAAGTCAGGACTGAAACTCAAGCAGGTCAGGAAGCAGGAGCTGATGCAGAGGCCATGGAGGGATGTTTTTTACTGATTTGCTTTTCCTGGCTTGCTCAGCCTGCTCTCTTACAGAACCCAAGACTTCCAGCCCAGGGATGGCACCACCCACAAGGGGCCCTACCCCCTTTGATCACTAATTGAAAAAATGCCCCACAGTTGGATCTCATGGAGACATTTCCCCAACTAAAGCTCACTTCTCTGTGCTAACTCCAGCCTGTGTCAAGTTGACACACAAAACTAGCCAATACACTAAGCAAAACCACACAAAATTAAAAAAAAAAACATTGCAATGTAAAATAAATGCCTCTCTTCATATTTTCAACATCTAGTCAGATCAGGACCAAGGATGGGTTAATAAATACTAACATGTTTACATTATAATACAGTTCATTTTGAATCACATGGGACTTAGAGCTACTAACTTTCAGAACACTCAAATGTATATGTAAATTGCTTTCCCAAAATACTACTAACAGACAAAACCTTGACAATGATATAAATAGGGCATCATGACATATTTTATTCTATATGTATTATACATGATGTAATGGTGTCAAAACCCACAAGAGGCCAATTTTATGAAGATGTGGAATTTTCTCAAATGGCTCCCAGCCAATGACAGCATTAGCACTGTATACTAAGCAGATATCAGAGCATTTGAGCTCACTAGAGTAGCAGAAGGGGTGTCTATCAAGTTGCCATAGTAGAACCAAATAATCACAGCTAATTTTGTGACATTTTGATCTAATACTGAAACACCATTTTTGTTTACATGTCTCTTGACTGAATAGCTCTTTAAAGTACGTGTTTATAGGCATTCTTTTGCAATTCTTACACTTTTGTGATAAAAATGCTTGTTTCATGGTCGAAAACAGTAAAATGTCACCATAAGTGTTTGACATACCTACAATTCTGTTAATCTTAATATTTCTAGACTATGCACTCACTTTCAACCTGTTATGACATTTCTACCAAAGATAAATAAACGAAAGCAATCTTCCCTGGTGACTCTGCTTTATGACAATAAGAATGAAGTCATAGCCTTCACTGTTGGTGGTGTTGGCATCTTTTATTTGCCTTACAATTACGTTCTGCATCTAAGTATGTGATCACAGTTTGATTCTTTGAATACTCAGTAAATCATCAGTACATTAGATGTAAGAGAACAGAGAAAAGGACAACAGCAATAGGAAGTCTTCCTTGAAAAGACTGACAGTGGTAGACTGATAGTGAGGAGATCATACATCAAGAGGCTAAATTATTTGCTGAAATTTATAAGAACCCATTGTATTCTAGTCACTTTACGTGTACTATATTATATATCCAATTTATAAAATTTGCTGTGAATTACCCACTCTCATTGTTATTTACAGTTTTAAAAGTTCATGTGGTGTGTGTGTGTGTGTGTGTGTGTGTGTGTGCGCGCGCGCGCGCGCGCGCATGTGTGTGTTGATAGCCAATAGATTCCATGATGTTTATATGGATGTTAGAGGACAGTTCTTGGGAGAAGCTTCTCTCCTTCCAACTAGGGAGAGTCAGGTTGACAGCAGACACCTTTACCTGTGGAATCACCTCACTCACCGCTCTCATTACTATTTCAAAGGCAAAAAAAAACTTACTTCAGTCATTCCTCAGAGATGCTGAGGAACTTGATGGATACCAAAGATTCAAGAAATATCACATAAACTCAAAGTTATCATTTTACAACAATTTGTACATTGAATGATACAGTTATCTCCTTCTTGGAGAAATATTCACAAATACATATACATACATATATATATATATATATATATATAGTATCCACATGTTTAATTATGAGTTTGCAAATGGTTTTAGACACAACTATAATATTAAAATACAAAATAGATAAAGCATTCTACACAATATCAGCATCCCACATAAGTAAATTTCTATAAAGATGTTTCTAAACTAATTTTAGTTTTGTTGGTTTATATTTTTCCAAGGCTGTACTTACCATATCTAAAGTATCTAAGGATGACAAACCCAGTTTAGAAAGGTAACAGACAGTATAAATATTTTTGATTATGTGTAAATACATTTGTAAATGTGTTGTAAAATGTGTGTGATAAATAGTATTTCACATCTATAATTCATGATCCAGGCATGGAGCTACAGAAAAAAACCTAAAAGAAAACAAAAACCTTTCCTTCTTCAAAGAGATATAAATTCAGTACAGTTTAAAAAAATAAAAGAGGCAAAAAAATAACATTTTGTGTGACTATGACATGGAAACTAGTGGAGACTGTTGTATTAGAGATGTGATTCGTACATACATGACTTACCCAAATTTACACAGGAACTAAGTAAGAAACAATTATGGTTTTGACAGAAGAGATGGAGAAAATGATAACTCAGTTTAATTTAGGAAAGTGAAAAGTCACTGCTTAGCACCAAATACAGGGAAAATACAAAGATTGGAAGTATTAGCAAAACATCTACAATAAGCAGAGCAACAGATACGATTACTTGTCTTACAAGCCATGAACCAGAAAACTGGTGTTAGAGAACACATCTTCCCAGATGGACAAGAACTTGCTTGATAAAGAACTTTTGTAGAGGTAACATTTATTCACATTGTATTAAGGTACATCTCTATATATATTCTATTGTTAATTGCTTATCTGGTAGTGAGGTAAATGTTGGCAGAATATTTGGAATTGTCCTCTAAATAGCCCAACTCCAGTTTTCTATACATGAATGCTTGTCCTTTCCCACCTGCCCAAATGATTCTCTGAGATTATCTTGTTAAAAAGCAATGCCAGGGCTGGAAGGTGTGAGTGGGTGGGTGGGTGGAAGAGCACCTTCATAGAGGCAGGGAGAGGGGGATGGGATAAAGGGTTTTTGGAGGGGAGAACTGGAAAGAAGATAACATTTGAAATAAATTTGATAATATTGGACTGAGCACAGGGTCCCCAACGGAAGAGCTAGAGAAAGGACCCAAGAAGCTGAAGGGTTTGCAGTCCCTTAGGATGAACAACAATATGAACTAACCAGTATCCTCAGAGCTCCCAGGGACTAAACCATCAGCCAAAGAGTACACACGATGCCATTAATGGCTCCAGCAGCAT
This sequence comes from Montemys delectorum, assembly GCA_019843815.1. Lineage (NCBI taxonomy): Eukaryota > Metazoa > Chordata > Mammalia > Rodentia > Muridae > Montemys > Montemys delectorum. The sequence continues at coordinate 28,920 of JADRCD010200569.1, read as the reverse complement.
ATGTATAGCAGAGGATGGCCTAGTTGGTCATCAATGGGAGGAGAGGCCCTTGGTCCTGTGAAGGTTCTATGCCCCAGTGTAGGGGAATGCCAGGGCCAGAAAGCGGGAGAGGGTGGGTTAGTGACCAGGGGGAAGGGGGAGGGAACAGGTTTGTATTTTTATTTTTTATTTTTTCTGAGGGGAAATCAGGAAAGGAGATATTATATGGCGTGTAAATAAAGAAAATATCTAAATAAAAAAATAAATGTAAATAAAGAAAATATCCAACAAAACAAAACCAAAGCAAGCTTCCTTGAAGGAAATCACCCAGTCAAAGGGCTACTCAAAGAAATGGTTCTAGCAATTTCCTGTTGTTGATTGGTTCAGACTGGAATATGGGTTTTGTTGTTGTTGTTTGTTTTGCTTTTTGTTTTTGTTTGTTTGTTTGTTTTTTATAATAAAGGCTAATAGCTGGGAAGAAAGTGAAACATAGGACTTCTTGGTAGGGAGAAATGGACTCTGAGAAGAAGAAAGTGGAAGGGCTTTTCACCAGGAGATGTGAGAGGAGACAGTTGTTACTGGAGAACTGGAAGCTATACCTAGTTAGAACCAGGATCGATGGTCAGGTAAACTTGGATGAACTAGTGGAGAGCCTGCTCAGCCAAGCCCTAGGGCTGAAGTATTAAAAGGTCTCCATGTCATTATTTTTGGTTGGTGGATCACCAAGGTCGTATAACAAATTTTAGTTGAAAATTTCCCGGGATTTGGCCTTTGGTTAGCATACAAATATCACAAATAAAACATAAGGAGTATCCTTATGGTGAAATAATGTGAAAAAATTAAAACATTATGACTAAAAATTATGAGACAGCCAAATAAACAGAAGCCATACATTTAAATATTTAAATTTAACTCATTACTTCCATTCAGAGTCTCTTTTGATGAGGACATCATTTTATAATATCTTTCTAGTTGCATTTACTCTCATAATTCTATATCCTGTAGTTCAAAGTTATTAAAGCCAAATGTTCTCATTTTGTCTTTATAACATTTTATTTGTGTCTATTATTTTAAATAAAATATTGTATATTTGTGAAGAACTGAGCTTTCCATACCATGCAGAGCCCATTCCTATCTTACAATGTATATTTAGATCAATCAAGTCCTACATATGTAACATTCATCAATTGTTGTTTTAATAAAATGATGTTTTTCTAAAAATATCAGATATTCTAATAGAGTACTCACATAAAGGATATGTGTTTTGTTATTTTATGTAATTGTATAGACTGTGTGTGTCACACAAAACCACTAAGCATAGCACCATTTCATGCAAACAAAGTGATAGTCAAGAATGCCAAATATTGGTTTAGAAACCTTTGAACTGTCAAATTGAAATATTTTAAATTTGGTATTTCTCATCATATATTTGAGTCATTATATGGCTTAATCAATATGTTTTTCTGACGTTGTAAAAAGAAAAAAAGATTTTTCGAAGTGACATGGAGTACAAAAAAAAAGCCATACCTTATTTTTTAGAAATATATGTAACTTAGACACACACATATACATACATAGACAGATAGATAGATAGATAGATAGATAGATAGATAGATAGATAGATAGACACACGAAATATTACTTATTTCAAATTGGCACACTTCCTACTTAGGGTGATTTGAGTGCATTCAGTTTGCTTTGCGTTTTTAAGTTTGGGACATATCACATTTTTATTATACTATTCCACATATTTTCACTGAGGTTCTTAGTGAGGTTCTTAGTGTATCTGTTATTTAGTATTATCTAGGAAGAAACACAAATTTATTGATGTCTAAGAAACCTTCCTGTGTCCTGGTTTACATTTATGAATGGCATATTCTGAAGTCTGCTGTGCTTGTATTGTGACTTACAGTAGTCTCACTATTTTGTAGTAACACCATGTTATTTACAGCGCTCTGATATAGATTCATGTGGTAGGTTCTTTCTCAAGAACTCAATTTAACTATTATTTATTGATATATCATTGCCTCTGAAAGCTTCTACTGGCACAATTTATTATTAAAACTTTAACCCCCTTCAAAATAAATTTAAAATATTGAAATATCCCATTTTATTCTACCTTAACTGAAAGTTGTATTTTAAAATAATTTAACCCTGTCACCTCCTTTTTTGATAGGTGGAGAAAACTACTTTATTAGTTTTATCCATGTAATTTACTGTGTTCTAATGAATGACTCATTTTCTTCATTAACTGCTGTTTTACTGTTTTTACTCCTTCAGTCTCTCTTGCTTTGATCTTACTCAGACATAAATATATTCAAAGAATCTCGACGTGTGATTTTTATAACCTGCACTCTTCCTCATGTCCACTCCACAGATTGCAGTCCACATTTTACTTCAGATATCATTCAAATGTTCTTTTTATCAGTGATTAAATTTCTTTCCTGTTAAACTGGTGAATATCCATTATCACTTTTTCCTTTAATCTCACTTTTAGTCTAATACTCTTCTTCTGAAAAATCACTTTTTCCTGTATCTTTTAAACTATCATTCATCATAGAATAATGTAGGTTAAGTAAAAATTAGAAGGACTGAATTCCAATCAATTTTTTGTTTTTTGCTTTTTGGTTTTTTTTTTCTTTTTCTTTTCCTTTTCTTTCTTTTTTTTTTTATTTATTTTTTATTTTTTTATTTTTTTTTTTTTTTGCTAAATAAGTACAGCATTGAAAAGCAATTATATTCTATTTTTATTTCCTTTCTACTTGAATTAAGTTGAAGCCAAATGAATTAAAGCTTGCTATATGAACCTCAAATTCTCTGCATTTAGATTTTGGTGAACTAATCAGACAGTCACTTTCTCATCCAAAATTAAATACTTATGTCTCAATCTATGCCAGGACATGTTTTAAATGTGTAGAGGAAGCACCTGCCTTGCAACTTTGATTTTTTTGTTTGTTTACCTAAGATTCAGGACAGTTACTCTGACATCTGTCAATAAAGGTCATTTAAAAAGATAGATTCTGCTTTATAGCTACTTTTTATTAAAGAAAATTTGATATTGAATTGTGTATGAATTTTCAGCTTGTTTTGATCTCTTAACTGTTATTGTTTAAATTATAAACACTCACTCTAAATGCAGTTTTATATATTGAAGTACTAATTCTCAATGAGATTTAATTTCTAGACAAAACTGTCAAAAAGACAAGTGAGGTTAAAAACCATCATACAAACAATTGGAGTCTTACTCCAACAGAAAGAAAGTGCCTATATGAAGCTGAAGAGATTCCAAGAGTACAAGGACATAAAAGAAGGCCCAGGAAGGATGGAGTAAGAGCTTGTCTGTGTACATGGCAAGGACAGATGCTTCCTCGGAAAGCAAGCACACCTTCACCTTGATCTTGGACTGCCAGGTTTCAGAACTGAATAGGGCATGCAATTTTTATTTTATTTTATTTTTTTAACATTCTTAAGTACAAGCTTTTGCAAAGAAGGATATTTTAAAATGAAATTAAAAGAATTGTTGCAATGATAGTTCATGGTTTCAATAAGATAAAAAAATTTAAATAACACATTTAAAGCACTTTAGCCCACACTTATTTGAAACTCAGAGGGGCAATTTGTTTAACAATGGTTCTCAAATCAGACCTTGCTTTTGGACATTTTACTGAGCTATTCTTATACTGTCTGATATTCAAATGTAGCTGCATGATCCACACACCTCTTCACTTTTCTCAGTTTACTGAGTCATTCCAGTTCATTCACTTTTGGTGGGATGCATGAGGCAGCATTTCACTTTGTTTTTTTGTTTTGTTTTGTTTTGTTTTGTTTTTAGATATTTTCTTTATTTACATGTCATTTGCTATCTCCTTTCCCAGCTTCCCCTCTGGAAAAAAAAATAAAGATTTAAAAAAACAAAATCAAAAACAAAAACCAAAACCAAACCAAACCAAACCAAACCAAAAACCCTGTTTCCTTCCCCCCTCCCTGCTCACCATCCCACCCTCTCCCACTTCCTAGCCCTGGCATTCTCCTACACTGGGGCATAGAACCTTCACGGGGCCAAGGGTAGGAGCCATTAGTCCCACCATGTGTACTCTTCAGTTGGAGTTTTAGTCCCTGGGAGCTCTGAGGGTACTAGTTAGTTCATGTTGTTGCTCGTCCTAAGGGGCTGCAAACCCTTCAGTTCCTTGGGTCCTTTCTCTAGCTCCTTCATTGGGGAGCCTGTACTCAGTCCAAGGGATGGCTGTGAGCCTCTACATCTGTATTAGTCAGGCACTGTCAGAGCCTCTCAGGAGACAGCTATATCAGGCTCCTGGAGTCCAGCCTTCTTAGCCCAGGCTCTTTAACCTCTTAATCTGCACATCTGAGCCTCAGAAGTGAAGGTAAGCATACGTAAAAATGTTAAGATCTACAATTCTAACTTTAAATTTGTATAGTATCTAGCTTTTTCTTTTTGTTGATATACAGCTGAAACTCCAATCTAATTTAACAAAACATTACATTTGTTTAATTTCTCCAACAGTTTTTCTAAGACATGGGCTACACATGGTCTTTTCTTTCAGTGGTTACATATTATCTAGTTTACCATGTTAAGCCATGATCATCTTGGAGACACTACTTTTCAACTATTCAACTTGCAACAATTCTAATCATGCCCCATTCTACCTCTTAAGAATGTACCGAAGTCTGTCTATCTCTAGTGTACATACCACAATTTAGGCACCAACCATTTTTATCTCATGATGCAGGTACTTCGCTTCCAGACTGTTCCACATGTCTTGCCTTCTGATAAAGCGAGTGCTTTCTATATGTCAGTTATGACACTTCAATCTACCATAAAATAATATTTACATATTTCAAGGAGGTTTGTAAGATGTCTCAGCACTCCTTATGTCATGCTGAAATGACATCATGTAGAATAGGAATGACTACAGAAAATGTAATATTAATAATATAGCATGCATCTTTTCTTGAGCTAGGAACCACATAAATACATGTATCCCAAACAAGCAAGCAAGCAAGCTAGCTAGCTAGCAAACAAACAACAAACAAAATCTTAGGACTAGAGTGATGGCTCAATAGTTAAAAACACTGGATTTTCTTCCAGGGGACTGGCGTGAGTTCAAGAACCCATTTGTTGGCTAACAACCCTCTGTAGCTCCCATTCCAGTGGACTTAATATCTTTCATTTCTGGCTTCTGCATGTTTTGCATAGACAAGCATGCTGTGCATAGACATACACAGCAGTCAAAACACTCATAATGCTTAAAAAATAAAATGGTTTAAAACATTTCCAAAACAATTGTAAGATAAAATTGTAATTGAACTTGTCTGTGAAGTAAAAGCACTTATACAGCATGTGTCAATGCCAGAACGCAAATTTAGATTTCATTACATCAAAAAGGGTCACACCCATGCACTCTTCTTTCTGCATCTCACAGGCTATTTCTAGAACACTCCATATTCCTTGCATCCTCTGAAGTAGTGGGTAAAGTTTCAACCTGGACAGAAATTCCTTAATAAGCCACCTTCTAAAAATTCTTTCTCTTGACAAAGAATTTCTTAGATCATCTTCTTATATGGTCTCACAGCAGAAAAAAGTGAATACTTATTAAACACACACACACACACACACACACACACACATATGAGAAAAAATCTGTATATTATAAATGCATATATATGTGTATGTACAAATCTGGGCCAGGTATAATTTTTGTTTCAAATTGCTTAGTATTGAAAACTTATCCTAATTTTGTGCTGTATGTCTTCTTGATTTATATTCTTCTGGCTCAATATTCTTTAATGAACATGTATTAGTAGTAAATACTTCCTTCACAGCTAGACAAATGGTCTTTATCCATGCACAATTTCTTTGTAGATAATAGTAAGGAAAACAATCAACCAGCTGCAAATTAGATAGCTATTGGGACTTATTAGAACCATTTTTGGTTATGTAGTTCATTAAAAATCAACCCCCATTATGACAAATTTATAAACTAAAACTCATATAAATTTGGAACTATTTTAAATAACCATGTGGCTGAGATGCATTGCATTTAAGTTCCCTGTGTATCGTTAGGCCGTCTTCCTCTCAATCCAATCTAATGTATCGTTAGGCCGTCTTCCTCTCAATGCGATCTAATTGCCTGTATGTTTTTGTCTCTTTCCTTTGTCTCTCCCTTCCTACTTCCAAAGATATTGCATTCTTTCTTACATATACAAATCAAAAGTTTTCACTTTCACAGTTAAAAAATGGTTTTGAAGACTGTGGTACATTATTCTCTGTTTAATCTTCAGTATCAACAGTGCAGTTTATTGAAGGTTCAATACTTTATTTAGTAAGTTATTGAGATTAGGTATTAATATACACAAATCCCATATATTGTTAAAAAAGAACAGATATTTTGTTTAATGATTAATTTAGAATATTTATGCTCAAAAATTTTGCTTCTAAAGTATGAAAGCAATATGTATGAATTTTAAATCTTTTCAAAGTAAAAGCAAAATTATAGCAATAAAATAAAAGAGATAAAACACTAAGATGAAATTAAGACAATCATATAAAATAGAGGTATTTTACTCCTAAATGTCAAACCAGTAAACATACATACATCATACAGACTGAGTAGAATACATTAAGGCATATATCTGTAGATATTTGAGAAATTTCTGAACAAAAGGATATAAATTGGAAAGAAAACAAATAACAATATAGGGAGATTTTGGCAGGAAGAAACAAATGGAAAATTATTGTAGTTATGTTATAATCTTAAAAATTAAAATAATATATAATTTCTTGTAACAATGAATGATTTTTCAGGAAGTCAATGAAGGTGGATCCACTATGTTATGTTCTTTGCATATACTGACTTTATTTTAAATAACAGCATCTCTATGATATAAGTAGAATTTACATTTTGAAGATCATGAAACAATAGAAATATTAAGAAATTTACTTATGATTATACAATATTAAACTTCAGGTGTCCTGAAAAGAAGATAAACAATGGCCAAATTATTCAAATATGTTAATCTGAAAACCGACAAACTAAAAAGGCTCTGTACACTAAATGAGACAGTCACTAGAGTGAAGAGGCAACTTAGAGTATACAGGAAAATTTTTAGCTGCTAAAAATCTGGCAAATAATTTTATATAGAGAATACATAAAAAGTAAAAAATAAAATACCTAGAAAACAAGTAACACAGTCCATCATGATGGTCACCTTAATATACTATGATATCAGCTCAGCAATACATTATCAGGCCAATGGGACAGACTAAGAACCACAAAGATCTGTACATACAGAAGCAGTGTTTATGAGGGAGGGGTCACAGTTGAGGACAGTGAGAAATAGGGGACGAATCAATGAACATTTCTGAGAACAATTTTCTTTTAAAGGGAAAATATGCAAAATTAGATTAAGTGGAAAGTAGTGGTCAGTTAGAAGCTCTGTGCTTAACTGTAGGACATGCTTGAGCCTGGTAATAGGCAAAGGTACATTTTAACAAAATGTATGGTAACTGCAAAGAATGAGTGAATGAGTCATAGGAGGGCATAGTAAGCAGAAACTTCCTTTGAAGCATAGTATAATTCATTTGTTCCGTGGTTAGGAAGAGTGAGAGCTCACATCTAGTTTAATTGATTCTACAGCCAGATTACGATAACAAGCACATGCACATGTGTGCACACACATATTTATCACATATTAATCTCAGTTAATATAAATATTTCTAATGTGAACATGAAATGAGGCTAGGATAACTGCAATTAAATATTTGTCTCTTCATGTTCACCTGTGCCATTTTCTTATCTTTCATAATAGGTATAAGATTTACCATATCTTATACTTATTAAAACTCCATGTTAATATAACTGTTTCCAAAGAATCTGATAAGGTCACAAGATTCTTCAATTATTCAATGCTAAATTACTATAAATCCATACCATTAATTCTGAAAGTATACACTCTTAATATTGAAGTTCATAAAAATGAAAAGAAAAGCATATATAGTTTGATTATACATTAATTAAATATATATTATTATAAATATAAATACTCATTAAGTAAATGTGTATATATTTAAGACCACCCACAAAACAACTTTATTTACCTATTTTGCATGTGAATGTGTTGCAGAGAAGTTTATAATTTTATTCTATTTTTTATTCTTCTTTCATATAGTAAATCCAGACTGCACTTTACCTCACTCACTTCTCCCCTGCCTCTACCCAATTCAACTCTTGTCTCTCTCTCAAAGTGACTCAAATACAAATTGACTTTGAGTTTCATTGGGAACTGACTTTCAGAATACATCCAAAGTTTTTTGGTTGTTTGGTTTTTTGTTTGTTTGTTTGTTTGTTTGTTTGTTTGTTTTTTTCAAGACAGGGTTTCTCTGTGTAGCCCTGCCTGTCCTGGAACTCATTCTGTAGACCAGGCTGGTCTCGAACTCAGAAATCTGCCTGCCTCTGCCTCCCAAGTGCTGGGATTAAAGACAGGCACCACCACAGCCTGGTCCATCTCAAAGTTCTAAACATTGGAACTTCGCATTTAGAGACAAACTTGCCCAGAAGAAAACTCTAGGAAATGTTCTTTACTGTTTTTTAATTGTTGCCTATAGTTACTTAGCATCATTACTGTTTTCTTTTGTAATTTGTTCTCTTGTTTTATTACAAGTTTCTGATCATTTGTTCTATCTGATTCTGAATATGCAACTGTTCTAATAATAGTGTGGGTCTAATATTATCATTTATTTTTGCTACCAAAATTAAGAGTTAGAAAGATACTATTTACATGCCTTACTATTTTAAATCTAAATTTGTAGTTACAGCTATTTTAATTTTTCTAATTGTGGGGGTATCTCCCATCTCAGGTCTCTGGGACTTCCTAAAGATTCTCCCCAAATCCCTACCCATAGCAGCTGCAGATTTCCATTCATTCTCCTGCCCTGTGGCTCTCTCTCCTGTCTCTCTAGTTAAACTGATCCTGCCCCCCTTATTCCCCTCCCCTCTCCTATACTTCCCTGGAATCCTCTGCATCCTGCAACTATTTTGTTACCCCTTCTAAGTGAGATTGAAACACCTTCACTGTGCCTTCGTTCTTGTTTAACTTCTTTGGTCTTTGAGTTGTATCATGGGTGTTCTTGGCTATTTTTCTTGTTATTGAAAATGATTTTTGTTTGTTTATGTTCAGAAAATTTTTATTTTTTGCGTAGGTCTCACTATTCTTTGGAGTATGCACATGATAATTTCAAGGCATTGTTAAAGTTACAGTGAGTTTTGCAGTCAGGTACAGGACCTAAATGATGGCATATAGAAATTAAATGTATATTACATTTGATATTGCACACACAATGAAATATTTCTAGAAATACATAAAATTATTGAACTCTATTTGGTTTAGAATAATCCCAATTTTATGATACTTCTGTCTTTGCCTACAGTCATCATCAGCCTTGTCTACAGTGTGTGTGTGTGTGTGTGTGTGTGTGTGCATGTGTGCGTGCGTGCATGTGTGTACATGTGTGTGAGTGTGTGTGTGTGTGTGTGCATGTGTGTATGTGTGCGTGTATGTGTATGTGCATGCGTGTGTGTGTGCGTGTATGTGTGTGTGTGTGCATGTATGTGTATCTGCATGTGTGTGTATGCATATGTGTGTGTATGCACATGTGTGTGTTGGTACATGTGTGTGTTAGTGCAGGTATATGTTCACATATGTGAATATCCATATAGAAACCAAAGGTCAACTTAGAAATTAAATAAAAAATAATTCTGGAAGTATACATTGCTTATTGAACATCACTTTCTAAAGCTGACTCATTTTTGTGTTTCTAGTGCTAATTTAGGTATCTCAGATAAAATATACAAAGTGAAGAGTGTCTTTAATTTGAGAGATTGTAACTATTTATGCTTCAATCAGAATCTGGCCCAGAACTGACATGTACCACCATCATGGAGCCCAAAAGCAAAGAGTCCTAGGATGCTACTGCATCAAATCAAATCATATGTAGTCACTTAGCTTTCTGCTTCCCTCAAGTAGCAGACTGCACTGTTAAACATTTACACGACTTGGATTTATGAGCTGTCGCTTTCTGTACTTTAAAAGGTGCTCTCTAACTTAGACTATATCCATGCTGGTTATGATACTGGAGGCTTAGAACACATTGAAGTACATAACTCTTCTGGGGTTAGGGAGTTGTCTTGATGGTTAAAATACTTGCCTTGCAAGCAAGTGGATCTGAATTTGATCTTCAGAATCCAGGTAAAAGGTCCTGCATGATGACCTCACATGTAATCCTGAGGCTGGGAAAGCAGAGACAGACTGATCTCTGGGGTGCAATGGCTAGCCAGGTTAGCTTACTTAATGAGCTCTGGGTCAATGGCTACTGAGAAAACTTTTCTCAAACAAACACACAAGAAAACGTAGGTGTCATGCCTCTGGAATGAAACCTTAAGTGGAACTTAGGGTATTCTGTACTTATGGATAATATCCACTTATAGTGTGATGTGAAAATTTTTGGTGTCTTGGAGCCTCAGTTGTGTCATGTGATGCTTTCCTGGAAACTGTCCTATAAGAGGATAGTTTTGCTGAAGCTGACATGTGGGAGGATGTTTTCCTAAGAATAGTCACATGATGTTTTTCTGGACATGACCTGGAACAGGGCATTTGATGTTTGGCTAGAATGGATGAAGGAGAGAACATGATGTTTGGATCATAAATATGGCCTGATGGACAGTAGAGGACACTGGATGGTACTGGTAAGCCTTGCCATTCTTTACTGGTCACCATTGGGCTTTGCTGACTCTGGTCTTCACTAATAACACTTGGTGGTATTGATATGCCATACCATTCTTTGTTGGTCATCATTTATCATCACTTCTGGTGGTGGTCCAGCGACTTTTTGCCCCTTCTACGCACTCAGGCCAATTGGCCAGTCCTTGTTGTTTCTTCTGGCTTGACCTGTCTTTGTTGATTTGTGATTGGTGTTTGCTAGTAGATTGAGCTGCTGCTGCCGATTCATGTGAACTGAACTGCTGATAGATATCCTGACAATGCAGATTGGATTTGCTCCAAAGAACTATTTCTAAATAGGTCCACTTCCTCCTTTGCTCTATTGACCTTTTCTTCCCACTACTTCTTGTGGGTGGTGGGCTAGAAAGAACATTAAAACATTTATGAACCCTTATTTAAAGTAGTTTTGAAAAATCTAAGCCTACATAATGAGTACATACCAATGTACATACATAATGTATGTTCTTTTGGTCTTGGTTACTTCACTCATTATAAATGAATATATTAGAGTACATGTCCTTGTGGTATTAAAGTATCTTTTGGGTATATGAACAGGAGTGGTATAGCTGGGTCTTCAGGTATAAATATTTCCAATTTTCTGAGAAATGAGCCAGATTGATTTCTAGAATGGTTGCATACGTTTGCATTGTCACCTTGCCAGTGTGTACTATCACTTGAGTTTTTGACTACGTTCATAGTAGCTTTATTCATAATAGCTATAAAGCGAAAACAACCCAGGTCAACAACAGGGTCAACTAAACTTTATCCCCTGGGAGCTCTCAAAGACTGAGCCACCAACCAAAAAACATGTACAGGCTCAAATGAGGCTCCTCACACCTATGCAGCAGATGTGCAGTTCAGTTTCCATGTGGGCTGACCAACAACTGGAGCAAAGGTACTCCCTGAAGCTGTAGCCTGACTATGATAACCATTCCCCAATAGGTCTGCCATGTCTGGCCTCAGTGGAGGAGAATGCATTTACTCTGGGAGAGACTTGCTGTGCCAGAGTGAGGGAGTATCCAAGTGGGGCCTCATCCTCTCGGAGAAAAAGAGGAAGGGAAATGGGGGAGGGTTTCTGAGAGAGGGGACTGGAGGGTGCCAGTGTTTGTGATGTAAATAAATAAATATTAAAAAATAAAGGAATATGCACAACGTTTATAATTCTTAACTTATTTTTAGTTTTTCCAAGGAGTACTCATGAGATTTGATGCTATATACAACTAAGCTAAAATAATAAATTATATTTTGTTCAAACAAAAAAATTCAATTGTGAGTTAGAGATATTAGCTAGGAAGATGGGGACATAAACATATCTGGAATTTTCTGGTCATTCAAAACACATATAAAAGAGAAAATATAACTTTCTTCTAGGGTAATAAATTTCAATTTGGATGGACCTTTGCAAAATTCTAATATCATTAAACACACGTGATGAACATATTATGTTAGACTTGGAGCAATCTCTAAAAACTTTAATTTCCATAATAGTTAACAGAAATGTTATGCTTAAATTCCCTAACAGTTGTCATTTAAAAACAGAACATAAAATTTACTTAGTTTTAAAATATATATACTATATACATTTTAACAAGTAACTAAGAATTACATTTAAGTAGTTAAAACAGAATATAAAAATGTAAAGTTGATAAAGTTACTGGTTATATGTCATCATGTGTTGTTACATTGTTTTTAAAACAATCCCAGTAATTCCTTTATTCTGAAATTCAAGTCCCTGTGTCAATTTCTCTCTTGTAATCTTGATCTATTGACACTTCTCACAAATATCATAGATTCATCATGGCCTACAGGATTCCTCCTCAAAGATTATGTTACAAAGGTATTGTGGCTTTCTTTTCGGCTGTCCACTCTTGCTCTCCTGCTAGCTTGATGTAAGGGGAGGGGATAGCCATGTTGTAAGATGCCACATGACAAATATCTTACATATCTTGAAATCAGCCAACAGTCATTAGCTTGGGATAGGTTCTCCCTAAGTTAGAATTGGAAACAAATGCTAGTCTGGATAGCAGCAATGAGAGCCTTAGGTTAGACTGTGAGTACAATCCTAGCTGAGACACATAAACTGTGACATAATGAATATCTCTTACTTAAAAAAAATACCCTATTCTTTGGAAAATAATATATAAACTAAGCTATTAAAGAAAATATATGTTTATATGTATTTGTTTATATATTATATATATGTGCAAAAAGAAGAAAAAGAACAGAAACAATTATTCTTGATATACTTCAAAAAATGATTGGCACAGGTTATTTCCTAAGGTATAAGAACAAAGATAATTTACTCATTCATTTTTTCCAAAGACTGCATACACTCAAGTATTATATTGATTGTGGCCATACAAGCTAAGAACTATTTATCTACAAAAAGTATTCTACCTAACCAGAATGTGCCTGCAGAGTGTAGGTACTAGAAACAAGATTTATTTTTGGCTGGGTTGGGGGATAAAGTGGCAGAGACAGCATGTTACTATGTAGCTCTGGCTGGCCCTAGAACATATTTTGGTTACCATGATGGCTTTGAACTCACAGAATACCTCCTGCCCCTCCCTCCTGAGTGCTTTGATTAAAGACATATGCTACTATATCCATTTGGTGACAAAAGGTTGTTGACTTGATTTGATATGCTTTCAGTTAAAGACTAACAAACTGGAGAATCAGTATCCATCAGACTCAGATATCAGAGTCTACTGTCATCTTACTGTCTCTGCTTCCTGATCTGTCCTTCTTTCCCCTCTACTCATGTTCCCCTTCTTCCCCTACTCCCACACTAATACCAGTTCACAAATGAAAAACATCTTATCGCTTCTCAGAGAGACTTGGCAAAGGAGTATTGAGTTGTTTAATTCAAGGACCTATCCTTAAGTCTTGGCAGAGTCATAATAACAACGAAAAACTATATGGGAAGTGAATTCTGGCAACCAAACCAACTGACACTGTGACACTGTGAATGCTATCATTTCTGCTCTTCAAAATGAAGGATGTAGGTATTTGGACTCCACTCAAATTGTCTCGGCATCACCACTTAAAGAAAAGGCTCTGTGTTTATTTGCTGGTTTAAAGATGACTTGGTGAGGTCAAGCACATTGCTGGAGCCTATCTCTAAATAGAAAGAATGCTGAGAATATAACGTAGTAGTAGAGTCCTTGCTGAGAATGCCCAAGACAAAGATTTAATACCTAGTACTGAGTTGAGATGGAGGCCATAATAAATTCAAGATTTACTGCTCACTACATCAAAATGAAACAGGTTGATCCTAAACAAATGAAACCCGCAGTTTCCTTCTGTTCCCGTGTAGTCGCTGCCATGGCCACCTTGCTAATCTAAGACAATATGGACAACCTTCCCAGAGAGCCCTAGGTCAACAACATTAACCATGTGACTGAAATGGCTTGTGTCCTTAGCCTGAAGACTTAGGTGCTCAGACCATGAACTGTGTGAATATATTTCCTCTATGGGATTGTATCCATTGCAGTTTTTCTTATAATCAGTAGAAATATTCAAGCATCAGCAAATCCAATAAGTAGTTTCACAGAGTGTCTTGAATATAAGGCCAAGGATCCCCAAAAGACATTACCTTTAGCTACAAAAAACAAAAACAAAAACAACAACAACAACAACAAAAAAAAAAAAACCAGAGTGCCTCTACAAGACTGCCATGTCTGTGTAGCATTATGAGTCATTTAGTCTAATATTATACACAAAATGATGATTTCATTTAAATTATTAAGTATTTTTATCCCTTTTACCCCAGGAGACAACGAATTTTATCATTAGGAATCTTTCCAGTACGGGGGAACATGTGCTTGATTAAGGAACTATCTAAAACAATTCTTTTCCCATATCCACAGTGGAAATCTGAGACTTGTTTACATGATTGAGTGGGGAAATCTAGTACTGGGCACATGTCTACTTATCATGTTTACCCACTGTGTCTTGTTTGTGATAATGCACTTAGTTTAACATCTCTTCAACAGAAGCTCAACTGTTTAGGAAACATTCACTCACAGAGATGAGCGAAAATGTTGACACTTTGTTAGTATGTCTGGCTTAGAGAATGTTTAGTGTTAAAGTCATGTAACTTTGAAATTTTAAAAATAACTTTAACAGCTACATTTGGCTATCATAATATGTGTCCACACTAGCCACTATGCACACACCACATACATGTCAATGCAGAAGTTCTGTTCTTTGATTCTAGTTCAATGCATTTATCATTTTTAAGTTTAGAAAATCATAAAGGTCATATAAACATATGCCAATGTCTTTACTAGTGTTTTTTATACATCTGTTTTCTTTACAGACCGAATAACACAAAACAGGATTATTTATTTCATTTCAGGATAGGAAGACTTACTATCTGTATAATACATTCATTTCTGAATCCATGCATATGCATGCATGCATTCATACTTTTAAATTGGTTAGGGCTGTTTTTTGCATTTTTTGCATTATCCACTATTTCTCTGTGCACCTTACAGTTTCAGTTCTCTTAGTGTATTTTACCATCTAAAATGTTTTTTTTCACTCAAAACTTCTTAGTAGTTATTGTCCAACACATTTTTACAAGATTATGGAACCATATTACCCAAAGAAGGGTAATATCAATGCTTACTGAATTCTCCCTTGAACAACAGGTTGTTACTTGTCTGCCTGATTGTTTTCTTCTATTTAACCTTTGCAATTAGCTGGCAGATGGGAAGGAGAAAAACCTCCAGGTGTACAGCAGTCAGAGATGTGTAGTAATATCACAGATCCATTTTAGCTTTCATTTTTAGACTCAAACAGAAGAAAATGAACCCACCTGTGATATGCACATAGCAAGTGAGTATCAAGGCAGAAAAACACAGATGTTAATCAATGTGTAGAACTATCTAACACATAGAGATTCTACCCCAATTGAAGAGTGATTGACTACTTATGCTTTATATTTGTGAAAGTAAATATCTTAGGTATGGAATTAGTGAGGCCTCTACATGTTAAGTTTAAAGTATGCATACATATACATATTGAAAAATTTGGCAATTATTAATTAATAATTTGAGGAAGTAAATGATAATCCTAATATACATAGTGATGAAGAGACATTATCTACTGAGCAGGAGACAAATAATTGCTTTTCTAAATCTTCAAAAAAATGTAGAAAACTAATAATCATAGATCTTCATAATATTTTGTTTAGAGTTCACTGTAAAACACTTTATAACATTCTGCAAGATTATTATTTTATAGAATGTGTGTATTTATTCTTTGAAGCTGATATGTCTCTCTATTAGTCTGAAATAATGGTGATACTTGTAATCGCAGCACTTGGAAGTTGGGCCAGTATCAATTAACAAAGCACACAAATTGAAAAGAAGAAAGGATCAGAAAAATGTGAATCAATGGAAGTGAAACATTTTGTGGTGGTTTGGTTTGGTGGTGGTAAGCTTGGTTCAGGGAGTGGCAATATTAGGAGGTGTGGCCATGTTGAGTAGGTGTGGCCTTGTTGGAGAAAGTCTATCACTATAGCCAGTCTTCTCTCATCTGCCTTCTGAACAAGAGGTAGAACTCTCAGCTCCACCAGTACGATGCCGGCCTGGATGCTGTCATGCTTCCCACAATAATTGTAATGGACTGAACTACTGAACCTATAAGCAAGCCCTAATTAAATGTTGTCCTTTATAAGAGTTGCCGTTGTCATGGTATCTCTTTACAACAATGAAACCCTGACTAAGACACATATTTTCCTAATAAATTTAACAGTGAGGGGCTGGCGAGATGGCTCGGCCGGTAAGAGCACTGACTGCTCTTCCGAAGGTCCTGAGTTCGGATCCCAGCAACCACATGGTGGCTCACAACCACCCGTAATGAGATCTGACACCCTCTTCTGGTGCATCTGAAGACAGAAGAAAAAACAAAAACAAACAAACAAAAAACTATGAGGACTTCTAATAAGCCTTTTCCAGAAAAAGACTGAGTCTCTTCTACTGATAAGGACTTTCTCATGGCTTGACCACCAGTATAATACTACAGGTTCAAAGAAAAATATTGTCCATGGGTTGTTAAACAACACTACCTGAAATGGCCATAGAAGCCTACTCAACACTCTTTGGCAGAATAAATTCCAAAAGTCTAGTGCCACCTCCTTTTACCACTATAACTAGAATGATGGTAGGACTACCATAGTAGAAAGAATAGCTGGTACAACTGTAGTTGAGAGTTAATGATTACCACATTATAAAAACTCAGCCAAACCTTGAAACAGCAGAGTATTAAAAGGTATGTAGCATTCTAACAACAACTGTTTCTATACTTGATATTTTTTTTTACTAGCTATTTTCTTTATTTACATTTCAAATGTTATCTTCTTTCCTGCTTTCCCCTCTGGAAAAAAAATCCCTATTCCCTGGGCTAATATCCACTTATCAGTGAGTGCATACTATGTGTGTTCTTTTGTGACTGGGTTACTTCACTCAGGATTATATTTTCTAGTTCCATCCATTTTTACCTAGTTCTACCCAATTATTTGATATTTCTACTAGTGCTCCATAACTAGTTATATTGACATGAAGAATTGAATAAACTTATTATTGTGATAGAACAGCCATGTGACCACATATAAGTCCTGATGATATTTCACAAACATACCACTCTGCATAAATTCTGAATTTATCAAGTTGTTCAATGAACTCCTGAAGGTGAAAGCAAGGCTCTCCTATTCATCTCTGTCTCTGATACATATGTCAGAAGGTGTGATTAGACATTTGGTTCTAATTTAAAAACCAAGAAATGAAGGAAGTAGTAGTTAGCATGCTAGCCTACCCTTCCTAGGAGAATTCTAGGAATAACTGAGAGAATGCACAGAAAGATATAGAACACTTGTTCTCACATATAAGTAGACAGAAACCAAGTAAGTATCTATCAGAAAGCTTTAGTTGAGAGCAAATCCAGAGCTCAGAGCAGGATGGAATTATACTCATTTTCCTAGGTATTTTTTGGTACCTCATTTAAATGATCCCTGAATATCATTTACTATCCATCATGTATTATAAAATTATTTTTAATGTATTATACTCCTAGAAGACAGTAGTAACAAGAAACTTATTTTAATAATCAATTCAAATAGAGTATATTTGGCAAAGAGTCATCACAACTAGCCTCAGCAGAATGCAAACAGCTAGCTGTTTATTCAGTAAAATAAAAACCAGAATATCATTCTTGAAGTTCCCTTTAAGATAAGTAACCCAGCAGTCACTTGCCAGAATTCTGCATCTCAAAAGAGATAAGGGGAGAAAATTTAAAATATTCCCCGTAGCTATAATTGCATTTTGATAAACTTTATTCTGAACAGCAAGATTACATTCTCATAATAGACTTAATCATGACCTAAAGGAATATTTAAACAATAATACTTTTCAATGGTTTGAGACAAAGGTCTGACTTAATAAAACAATGATAGGCCAAGACACTTCAGACTCCAGATAGTGCAGAAATGTAAGTCATTGATTAGAAACAATAATAAATGCTTTTTCTAAGAAGAACTTTCAAAGTAGTGTCATTTTATATCTGTATACCAAATATATAACATTTAATGAACAGGAAAATAGAAAGTTTTTGACAAACATTTTAGTAAATCCTTTTTTTCTTTCTTTTCTTTTACTCTATAGTCTTTCTTTTCTCTCTCCGTTATTCCCATAGCACCTAATAGCAGTAACCATGGGACCCTGAGGAAGGGAATTGTCATTCAACTAAGCTAACTGGTCACTGGGGCCTCTTGAGGAAGAACAGTTTTAGGATCAGCACTTGGATCTGGTAAAATTAAATGAGCTCAGAATAAACCTGAAGCTCACAATAAAACTATAGCATCCACATGAAGACTCAGAAGGGGCAGGTGAAGATGGTTAAGTTGCCCAGGACTTCCTTGAGCCTAAGCAGTTACTTTTCACAAGGGCTCTTGACAAGCATTGTGAGGCCTATTGCTCTTATTCCTGTTTTCATAATAAAATCCAAGTTAGATTTCACAATATTCTCAGAGCTATTTAGTTGTTAAAGGAATTAAAGCATACCATATTTTCCTAATTTTACCTGTCCTTGGGTGAGTTCATATAATGTGTTTGATACGAGATACAGGCTCCCAGCTTTTCCTCTATTTATTTTCAATTTCTAAAACTCAATACAAACTTCATTAATTAATATATTGGCTAAACAGTGCATATTGTATTTAAAATACTTGGGTGAATTTTTTTCTTTCATTCAACATCAGATCGCATTCTTATTTCAGAGATTACATTTGGTTCTTTGCATTTTCCATGGTGGTGTCGATAATTTTCACATGTATAGACCTACGGTCTGGCCAGTTAAGGTCAAAGTCTACCATTGTCCAGATTTCATCCTGGGGCTTTGCACAATATGGAGGAATCTCTTCAATGGCAGGTTTTCTACTTCTCTGACCCTTGTCTGGGCAGTTCAATACCCTCACCCCACATGCCCCTACCTTCAGAATGTCATGTAGGCTTGGTTAAGGTTATAGGTTCAACTTCCTTTCTCTGGATTAGAACCCATCCAGTTAGCACCCGAGATTCCTGGAAGGCTTCCCCCTGCCAAAGAGTTATCTAAATACCCTTAGCCTTCAGCCAATGGTCTTCCCTTCATAGATATTCTCTCTCTCTCTCTCTCTCTCTCTCTCTCTCTCTCTCTCTCTCTCT
>JADRCD010200568.1:0-37216 GCA_019843815.1 Montemys delectorum | reverse complement strand
ACCTTGAACTCAGAGCTTTCTATGTTAATCCTATGGGATTCGTAGCCACTATTCCTCAAGGTCTCCATGCCAAGATTCAGGTCAGAAACTTGTTTCTCTCAGCCTCTGAATTAGGGCCACAGGTGAGCCTTCTAATTCTGGATTGTAATTCATTTCAGATGTAGTCAAGTTGACAACCAGGAATAGCCACTACAGCTAGTGTCAGAGGTTATGGAGTTATAGATAAATGCACTTTAGTCATTTCTTAAAAGTCAGAAACTTTGACCTAAATATAATGAGGATGAAGGTGATTTTTTACATTTATGTCATGCAGTATTGTCAAAATAAAATATAAATTTTTCATTGATAGTAGGTAACTTATGACACAACTTTTCTTCCATCTGAAATATTACCAATTAAATAAAACATGAGCTCTAGAAAGAGGCTTCACTTTCATTTCCTTATATAGATTTAAGAATTTACTCTTCTCTCCTAGAGCATGCCCAAAACTGATTCCTACATTTACATTCCAGCACTTGAATTCTAAGACCCATAAAATCGTAAAGTACCTAAATAAATTACATTTTCAGGAATCAAAGAGACCTCTAGATAAGCTTTGGTTATCAAGAAATCAGAAGTGAATATACCTTTGGTAAAGGAATGATATGGCAAGTATATGAAGATACATAATAGAAAATTTAAGTTTAGTAAGAAATATAAACAGCTTATATTCACATATAACCAAATAGAATATATATGAACTAATAATATCATATTTTAACTCCTAATTATATTGATGTTATTCTAAAATATCTATTTTATTGTGAAATAAGGTTATGCAAAATGATACTTTTGACAACAGGAATGTATATATCAACACTTCTGCATAGGGTTAGCACCATGGCTCAGTCAATTCCCACAAGTCATTCTGGATCTGCGCATATGTGCTATACCTCCACCGCCACCACACACACACACACATCAAATATAATTTCAATATTAAAACCAGTTTTATGTATATTTGTTCAAGCCTAGCTATTCCTATTTCATAAATTAAAAGGCATAGGCGACTTACCTATCATATACATTTAGTGAAAATCACTGACACTGAGAGAGAGAGAAGGGTTTCCTGAATGCCTGTGCATTTCTTGGAATCCTGTGAAGTTATAACTGTAGTATCAGTATTTTTCACCCTCACCTCTTGGAAGCTATAAAGAAAGAAAAGCTCAAATCTGTAAAGGAAATTTTATAACACAGAAGAAGTCATGTACTTAATCTGTCCTTGTTCCCACCGAGTGGACATCTGAGCCTGACAGTGCATCATATTGGAAACAGTCAATAAATGAACTATTTTTATTATCCTAATCTGTCTGAAACTCTTACTTTTGGGGCTCTTTTTATTTCAAATAATTGTCTTCAAGCCTTATGGGAATATCTCAGTTTCCAAAAGATAGAAAATACTACCTTATTCTGAAATGTAGGCTCTCTTGCCAATAAACCTGATATTGGTGTTAACATTTAGACAGGACTAGTTTGATTTTACCAAATGGTTACTCTTTAGTTTCTGTGCTAAGTCACTTAGTAATTTTCCAGAATTTGGGAAAATATAGTGACCAGGGACAGATTTCTACTACAGAAGTATATATGCTTTTTTATGTATGAAGTTTTTACTATGATAATGAAAATAGAGTAATGAAATCAAAGGAGAATAAACAATATCAAAAACTATATTCTTATTGTTATCCAGCATTACACACTGTATTGGGAAACCTGTATGCAATGCTATTTTCTCTGGTAGGGATTTTATACTTTAGACAGGATAACTAAAATTTATAAAATCAAATGTACAAATAGTATAATTAGACTAAGAAATATTTAATACAACCTATAGAAGATATCTAAACAGATTTTATGTAGTGGACAAAGATGCCTAAGAGAAGAGTTAAATAACATATAACCCCCGCGAAAAAGCATTAAAATCTGTATCGATAAAGGGGAAAAATAGATGACAAGTATTTTTCACATGAAGTCTGTAATAGGCTTACTATCAATAGGATCATAGAGTTACAATAATAAAAACTGAACATTGTTTTTATGAAAAATGAAATAACACTATACTTGTGGGTTAAAATGTGAGGTCAGAAATCAGAAGGTCCTTAGGAGATAGAGTTTTAGATTTTGACTCAGTAGGAGGTCAGTGAACATTTTTAATTACAAAAGTAATATAATCAAATATGTGCTTTAAAAAGAACAAAAACCTTTCCTCGTGGTCATGTGGAGAACTGAAATGAAGCATGACAGAATAAAGAATGAGCAGATTTAGCAGGGAGAGATAATTGGGAAAAATTCAAAGCTGGTTGCTTCCATTTCCCAATGGGATGAATCATCCAGTGTTTACTGGTTCATTTCACAAGATCAGAGCTGAGAAGGAATTTTTTTATTTGTGTGAAGAGTTAGAATTCAGTTTTCAATGGTCAGAATTCAAAGACTCTCATGGAATCTGGATCAGGTGGTTAAAGCAGGTTAGAGATAACCAGGTTTCAAGGTGTAAGGTTATCCATTAACATAGAGCTTAAACAAACAATCACTTGCCAAGCAGGCTTTGGTTCTAGTCTTACAGAACTAGATTTGGTGAACTAAAAGAAACACCAGTTCCTACCACTTCCCTCCTACTCCCTGGTATACAAGAAGAAAGGGAAATCAAAAGCTCCTTCAGACTTCTTGGGGTCTTAAATCTCACATTTCCTTACCTGGTTTATTTATTGCTTTCATTCTTTTTGAATGTCTCATTTACTTGAAGGTCAGATTGCTTCTTTGCAATTAAAAGCCACAAGCTTTCTATTGCTTGCTATCAAACAAATTTAAGTACTTCATCCATTTTTGGTCATAGGTCTTTTAGTTCTTTTAATTAGCATGTTTTTGTGTCATAGGGCTTTAGATAAATAATATACAGCTTCTATACCTGTAATAACACAAGCCCATAAAATCAGGAGTGCCTGAAAAGCACATCTGTAAGTTCACAGATACAAAATCTGCAATTACTTATCATCATAGATCAAGAGGAATCTGACATGACTAACTTATAAAGTGTAATGGTTCCCATCTTATTGACCACACATAAGATAACACTCCTGATCTTCTTGTATGTTACTGTATTATATTTTCAGTTTCTATCTTTTACCTGGAAATATAGCATTCTCAAAGAATCACTTGCTTACTGTGACCAGCTTTCCATTACTGATATAAAACACTCCAGGCAACCAACTCATCAAAACAAAAAGTTAAATTTTTGATTATAGTTATCGAAGTTTGAATCCATTCTCAGTTAGCTCCATTCTATTTGAGCCTATAGTAATGAGAAGTGTGTGTGAGGGGAAACATTAAAAAGGACATTCGAGGGAATTCCTCTAATAGCCTGCATTGGCCCCTCCCTCTTATGAAATCCTTCATGTCTTATTCCTACCAAGCTAGGGTATGAGCTTTTAAATAGTAAGGTTTTTTAATCAATTAATATGCAAATTATCATTCTCCCAACACCTTAATGTTGACTGCATTTTGGAAAGTTACTTCATGAGATAATGTTTTCACTTTTACCTAAGCCATCTGCATGTCAGGTCAAAGTGCCTGTGAAATAGTATCACTGTCCATCACCTTGGGCAAAAGAAACATGCCTGTCATTTCAAGAGCCTGTTTGGTGAATTCAAACTGATACCTGATGAACAGTTTAATTTCAAATGTATAATAAGGGATAAGTACTTTGGGTTTGTATGCATATCTGTATGTTACTCATAATAAATGTATTTATATTTATCATGATTGTTTTTGTTTGTTTTGGGACAAAAGTCCAACTAAAACCAGCCTTTGAAATGTAATGAATCATGCGTATACCCAGCACTGTTTAGAGAACAGTGAGTTTAGCCTTTGGAATAGCAGAAATGGAGGATCAGGGGTGACATCAGAAGTCAGTCCACCTCTTTCGCACATACACAGTTTGCTACATTACTTTCATTCTTATACGGGCTGGGCTATAAAATAACAGCGCAAGATGGCTGCTGGAAGCTTTACACCTACCGTGCCCTTGTAAATCTAGATTCTACGGTGGCTACTAAAAAATGCAATTCCTTTTACACTCTTTTGTTGATGACCTACTTTTTTTAATCTTTGTCTCCAAA
The DNA here is from genome assembly GCA_019843815.1 of Montemys delectorum. NCBI lineage: Eukaryota > Metazoa > Chordata > Mammalia > Rodentia > Muridae > Montemys > Montemys delectorum. Next base: position 33,065 of record JADRCD010200568.1, on the reverse strand, counting down.
AGCTTTTAGGATTTTCTCTCTCCCCGCTGTTCTGCAATTTCACAATGATTTGTCTTGTTACAAGCCCTTTTTAAAACTTATTGTGCTTATATTCTATCTGGGCTTTTTTATTCTGGAAATTTAAATTGTCTAGGCCTGGGAATAAACCCCACATCATTATATTGATAATAACCTTACTTCCATTTTATCTTCCTTTTTTTCTGAAATTCAAGTAATATTAGTTCACTGATCTTAAAATTGTATCACTTCTACCTTTCAATTTCATTTTAGTTATATTTCAAGCTTATGATTGACTGAAATAGATTAATTTCTAAACTCTAGTGTTTTATTATGAGATATTGATTTCATATGATGTTCAGCTGCCTTCTCATTATTGTATTTTTCTTCTAAAAAGAATTCATTTTCCTTTTCATTCTTTCTAAAATATTTAAATGATTGCAATTTCTTTCAAATATCCTGGGAATCTACAGCCACCTACCCTTACTGAGTTCAGTTCTCTAGGACAAGACTACATCTTGGACTCTGAAGTCAACTGTGGTAAATAAACTCTCCTTCCATAGTGTCAGTCATTCCTCAGAGAAAATGTGATAGCATAGTGAACACTTGGTGCTGCTGGGCTAGTGAGTATAACATTTTTCTTGGTGCAAATTCACTTTCTACTGTTGCGGAACTCAAGAATGAAAAGCAAAAAAAAAAAAAAAACAAAAAAAAAAACAAATGAGATACCAACACAAAGATATTCCTTCAAACTCAACATAATAATTACACTTGGTATTCCATAAAGAGCCAGTTTCAGTGTAGAGATATGACCATCAATTAAGAGTATTGTTTATTCTTTCAGTAGACACAAGTTCATTTCTCATCATCCACATAGCAACTCCTAGGAACCTTTAACTCTAATTCTAACATTTCTAGAGCTGCATTATCATCCCCACAGGCATCTGGCAGACATAGGGTATATAAACATACAGGCAGCCAAACAGCCATACATTACACATATATGTAATAATAATAATAATAATAATAATAATAATAATAATATTAAAAAAGAAGTTATGGAAGATGGCAAAGTAACCTTCTGCATTTTAAGTTACTCTAAAAATGCAGAGACTTCAGACAGTAGTAATCAAAGAGCATCTCTCACATCTGGGGACACTTGGCAATTCAGTGCAGCCAGGAGCTCAGCAGTATTCCACTGATTTTTTGTTGTTGTTGTTGTTATTGTTGTTGCTGTTGTTGTTTTTCTTTTTTTATTTTACAGTGTTAACAAACTGGAGTTTGCCCTTGGTGAATGTGTTTCTCCAACATTCACCATTGTGTTTATTAAATGAAGATTGTGTTCATAGGTATCCTTTAGTTACAATGGGCATTTTTCATTTGTACATTTTGTATCTGCATTTCTATATTATTTTTATTTGAGAATGAATGGTCAGAATACATTTTCTTATAGCTCAGCAATATTTCCTATAATTTCGTATCAGTAGGGGAAACCTACACTATTAATTAAATGATTTTGTGTTATTCAGTATGCTTCAAATTGTTCATTTCAGAACTTGAATCATATGTATGTATATTAAAATGTAAAACCATGTGTATGGAAACTAATTTATCCCTTTGATCCTTGAGAAAAACATAATTATGATGCTAAATGCTCAGACACTTGTACTTATAGAAGAAACTGATCTTAGCAAGTGAGTTACAGCTGCAGATAATTGATGGTGTATTTTAGCCCTTAGTTATGGAAACTGCTAAAGAGCTCAAAAGTTCATAAATGGAAGGATTCTGTAAAAATGGTGAACTTCTGAAGCCATACTTAGCAAATCCTTACCTGTACATAATATCTGTATTTAAGCAAGCTTGGCTGATTATAAAGGAGATGCTTCTAGAAAAAACACTCTCATAATATTTTTTGTCTGAACCTTTGTGAACCCATGTCATTACTTTCATTTTATTTTTAAAAATTTCTCTTTAATAATAGCTTCCTTGACTTCCTTACATATAATCCATCCTCATCTTCTTTCCTATGGTCATGTCATAAGAACTGCCATGAAGAAACACATGCCCAAGTATTTTACATTATATATTACAGGATAGAAGTGCTGCCATCTCTTAACAATTTACATTGGAGAGGGGAACCTGATCTGGTATTGGGTAAGGGAAAAGGACTGAAGCCCTGAGGGCTAGCTGACAGAATGGAAACAGGCGAGCTCAGGAAATAGGAGGTTTGGGGGAACCCTCCAGAATGCACCAGAGACCTGGGAGGTGAGAGACTATCAGAAATCAAAGGGAGGGGCCTTAGATGAAATGTCCAACAATAGGGAGTAGGAACTTATAGAGCCCACCTACAGCAGGAAGACAGGGCATCAAGTGAGGGATGGGGTTGCCATCCCACAGCCACACCTCTGACCCATAATTGTTCCTGTCTGAAAGAATTACAGTCGTGGAAATGGAGAGGAGCCTGAGGAAAAGAAGGTCCAGCGACAAGCCCAAAGTGGGATTCAGCTCAAGGGGAGGTCCCACGACCTGACCTGACACTATTACTGAGGCTATGGAGCACTCACAATAAGGAACCTATCATGACTGCACTCTGACAGACCCAACAAGCAGCTGAAAGAGTCAGATGCAGGTATTTACACTCAACCAGTGGACAGAAGCAGCTGACCCTTGTTGAATTAGGGAAAGCTGAAAGAAGCTAAGGAGAAGGGCAGTTCTGAAGGAGGACCAGCAGTCTCAATTAATCTGGATCCCGGAGGTCTCTCAAACATTGTATGACCAAGCAGACAGCATACATCAGCTGATATGAGGCTTCCAGCATACATACAGTAGAGGACTTCTGGGTCTCTGTTCATTCAGAGATGATGCATCTAAACCTCAAGAGACTGGAGGCCCCAGGGAGTTTAGAGGTCAGGTGGTGTTGGGGGGGGCATCCACTCGAAGACAGGGGTGAGGGGTGGGGAGGAGGTGTGGGATGTGGAGCATTTGGAAGGTGGATGGGGAGGGGGTGGGAAATGGAAATGGAGTGTAAATAATGAATTAATTTAATTAAAAAATAAGAAGAAACTTACTTTCCATTATGCTCCTGATTATATGTTTGATGTAAGTAGATCTTTCCTTTGCAGGAATGCAGAATGTTTGTAGCAGTCATATGTATGTGTATAAACAACAACAAAATCCAACCAACCAAACAAACAAACAAAATCCCTGAAATCTAAAAGCTATTTGTATACTACATTTATTGAATAATTTAGAATACATTTAATTTTGATTTTATTTTACGAATTGGGTGCCCACTCGTCTACTCCAGTTAAATCCACAATATCGGGGGTAAAATTCTCTGATTAAGAATAAGAGGCATTATGGCTCCAAAATGAGTTCTGTGCCTCCTGGATATTCATACAGTCGCTGGTATCTACTAACTCAGATGTGTTCCAGATTAGTCTTTCCAATAGTCAACACACCCTCTTATTTAGGCATAAAAGTACCCCAAGAAATGATTCGTAAATTGCTAAGATTGGGCATTGTTTCCTGCCCTGCACAATGTTTCCAACCTATCCTAATTTAATTCCAAGCTGTCCTTGGCTTAGAATTTCTCTCAAGGAATCTGCCTTATCAGACAAGTTGTCCTCAGAGTTAGCAACAGAGGTCAAGCACATTTCTTAGGGCAGTCCCACAGAACACAGAACTGTTTTACATACTAGAGAGTAATTGAAGGGCTTCCCTCACAAATGGACATTAGCTAGAACTGTTAGATCGGGAACTTCCTGGTGCTTGTCTCCAGCAAGACCCAGAGAATTAGCAGGAACTGCTAGATTGGAACCTCCTGGTGCTTGCCTCCAGCAGAAGCAGAGAATTAGCATAGGTATACCAAAATAGCCCCAGCAGGGAGGGCACCACTGCTCTTCTGCCTGCCTCACACCTGGATACCTGATCCTAAAGACCTTGATGTGGTGGTCACTTGCCTATATGACTTCAGTCTTGTTCTCTGATCCTATTGACCTTGCCTGCCTACATGACTCTTGTCATTCACCCTGTTTTCTGTATACCATATAAGCCTGGCTTTCACTTTGTGCACAGGCTGGTGCTCTCTGACTAGAACTAGAACTTAGATGGACTAAAACCTAGATTCATGCAGTCTGCAGGCCTCCGGCCACAGAGCCCTTGGACGAGGGGGGGGGGAGGGGAGGGGGTAGCACCAGTCCTGATGAGATACCTGCTGCTTTAGACCCAGTGTGTTTCAGGTGGCCTCAGATGTACCTTAACTGCTGAGCTGCTAGATTTATCATTTCTCTTTTGCAATGACTGTAAAAGTCTGATACCATTTTTAAAAAATACATTCAGATCCTGTATACTTCATGTGTCCTCTCTGCCATCATTTCTTTGCCTACGCCTCATCGACCTGACTAGGACCCCATTTCTCCTGAGGGTTGAGGGAGGTCCAGATCCGCCGGCCTGTGGCAACTAATCATTCTCAGGATCATTAGGATAATTTATGTGATTTATTTTATCAATTCCTTGAGACACTCGTATAGTGCATCTTCACCACAACGAACCTTTCCTGAGTGAGCTCCTTTCAAAACACTCTGACTTACTCTTGCCTACCCACCAATGTTAAGTCCTAACTCTTTATCAAACATAGCCAAACTTACTCTCTCCACATTGCTCTTCCTGGGTGTGATGGCTTTATGCTCTTTTGGGTGGCTCTAGCAGGGATGACTTTAATAACATCTACCTGTCTGGGACTGGTTTGGGGCAGAGATTGCATCTAATTCTTCTGGATATTGCTTCTGGTACCTTATTTATTTACGGTGAAGATGCAGTCAGAAGCAGAAGAGGACTAAGTGTGATGTGTATGCTCCTGTATTATTTTCTCTGTCCAATCACATTAGGGCAGTGACAGGCCTGTGATTGGACAGGAATAGAGAGGTGGAGCTAGAGTTGGAGGAGGAAGGGGGGTCAGGAGCAGGAGAAGAAAGGTCTTTCACGGAGACAGACGATGAGGACCAACCAGACTCCACAAGGTTATACAACCAAATAGATTAATTGTCCTTAATATTTAATAGTTAATAGAATATTGTCTTTATTATTTGGTCCTGAAGTTATTGTATTGGCATCTTGTAAATTGTGATTTTATTATTATATAAATCTGATTAAATATTAAGACCTTAAGTGTCATGCTTTACTTACAAGGTCTTAGGCACTATTTAGATGAATGACTGTGAGGGTGTGTAAAGAGTTACATGTGAGTGGTATTTAGCTTGCTGGGAGAAAATAACAAAAACCCACTGGAGCTGGAGCTTTGAGGTGGAACTGTATCTGCACAGGAACGTGTCATGGTGGAAAAGTGAGTTTGCAGGGTCGATTCATTTTTATAATTCCTGCAACAATATGCTTTAAGACTCAGCTTACCAGTACTCAAATAGCAAACAATAGAGGCCAGATCAAATGTCCATGCAGTTTAGAAAGAGAGAAAGATATGGATACATGGTATCTACTGTTGGTCATGGCATTTCAGGCACTTGCATGGATTTATACATTTCCATGTTTATTTTTTAAAATTTTATGTATTTATGTTTTTATATTTATATATTTATATTTACAAAAATATTGGTGAGTATACACCAAGTTATTTTACCTATGGAAAGAGACATGAAACTAACCCTACAAGTTTATCTTAACATGAATGGTCTAAAATATGTTGTAAAAAAATCATGTAAAAGTAATGGTGTATAACATGCACATTGTCTACTCTGTATAACTGCAATTGCATGTCCCTTCAGCAGTAATATCTGCATTGTCTTTCTCTTTCCTCAGACTTCTCTGTTTCAGCTTCATGCTATCAGGTGCTATTGCAAATAGTATTCACTTTCCAATTATTGACCAATTAGAATAATATGCTTGCTCCTGGTTGGATCTGGTAAGAAATAGAGTCTTGTGGGTTTGCTTTCATAAACCTCTACAAAATGTGACTCATCACCAATTCGTCAGAATCCTGGAATGAACTTGTCTAGAGCTGATCATCTTGGCTAGTATTTAAAATTACAGATTGCTTCAAATTTGGCTCAAAATAGTCGTAGTTGTCTTACTTTCATGCGGTGGGATTAACACTTAAACCACAATGCTCTGCTTGTTCTGGTTCCACAGTTCTACTGGGAAGGTTTTACTCAAATCTTATCTAGATTTACTCATTTTATCATGATGTTTTTCTACAATGCTATTTTTATTTTAATATTCATTTTGGAATTTTAAATCTCATTGAAAATGAGTTTTCGAACTCTGATTATTTTGAAAAGGACTTCAAAGAATCTTGCCTTCTATAAAACCTATTATATACACATTTATGTATTAGCTTAGGATACAAGATTTTCTGCACTAATGCCTAGTTACCAGACACAGAATTGTCTAATAACAGAATATTCCCTTTATTCTTTATATAAAAAATATTACCTATGATTCAAAATGACATTGCATCAGATTAAGACAGCTCATTTCATAATAGAAATAGCATTCATAACATCGTGGGCATACAGTTTATTGGTTAAATGATTTTATGTTGGGTGGAAACAGAGTAACAGTTTGGATTTACAGATGTAATGGAATCCAATTTACTTACATCTTTACTACTGAAGATTATTTAAAAATATCTACCCCCAACACTGGTAAAGTAAATAAAATTTAAATGTTCTAAAATATATAAACATAATTCAATATATAAATTAAATGTAAAATAGCTAATAAATGTTATTGTTTTAAATTATTAATTAATAAATAAAATTACATGTTCTTTATGTAATATGGAGGATTGGTACAGTGATTAATGACATGAAGACCTTTGAGGGAATATCATGGAGAAGAGTGTCTGATTTTTTTATATTTCAAGGTCAATCAATAGCTGTACCCAGTTACATTATATTGTTGGGAAAAACATATAATCTACACATCGAGTTTATATTATATTATATTCATGTCTGTATTCTAAAAGGGGATGATAAATATGTTACAATTATTTCAGGTGATCTAGTCTTGACCTATTGACTGTTGCTAGGTTTTGACCTCAGAAATTAACTCTAGGATGGTTTCTCCTTGCCCAATAACTTGTGCTAACTTTTCTATAGCTTCTCCCTTGTAAGCACATTTATCGTATGGCAAAGACCCTTAAATATCTTTATAAATCAACTTACCAGTTTAAGTATGTATTAAAACCCTCAATTTAAAATTCCAAATATGCTAAACTGTTGGCACAGTTTTATCAGGGAAAAATAAATGAAGCTCTTTAGCAGCTACCCATGAGCCATTAGTGATGTGGGTACAACTGTGTAATGGAGATTTATCCACTGGATTCCTGAGATAGCAAGACAGAATTGTCTTCACATGAGCAACAGGAGCTGATAGGATGTGATATCTTGGCCAGTGTAATTTTTGAAATGCAGTATGTGCTGAAGATAAGTATATACAACTCATATTCCTGTGACATATGTAGAGCACTATTTCTTTCCCTGGTTTACTTCAGAGAAAAAAATGAGTAGTCTTTTTCTCAAGAGTGGAATTCTTGTATATGTAGTTTTTTTTTCTTCTTCTATATAATTCTCTTGGAATAAAGCAGCATATGAGCAGGTGTATTTTATCACAATGACATTCGATTCAGTATTCATTTCTGTATCTCAGGTTTATCTTAGAGGAAAGTGCTTTTGAACACTTGCATAGGGTATCAACTGCTTTCTTAAGAGTTGGTCTATGGATATTAATCGATATTAAGGAAATGTAATTGTTGCTTCCTGTTATTTTTGTTGTTAGACTTGGAATTCTGTTCATGCAGCTATCTTCTTTTAGTTTTGTTGAAAGATTACATTCTTGCTTTCTCTAGGATGTAGTTTCCCTCCTTGTGTTGGAGTTTTCCATTTATTATCCTTTGAAGGGCTGGATTTGTGGAAAGATATTGTGTGCTATACCACTTCTGGGCATATACCCAGAAGATGCTCCAACATGTAATAAGGACACAGGCTCCACTATGTTCATAGTAGCCTTACTTATAATAGTCAGAAGCTGGAAAGAACCCAGATGTCCTTCAACAGAGGAATGGATAGAGAAAATGTGGTACATCTACACAATGGAGTACTAGTTAGCTATTAAAAAATGAATTTATGAAATTCTTAGGGAAATGGATGGATCTGGAGAATATCATCCTGAGTGAGATAACCCAATCAGAAAAGAACACACATGGTTTGTGCTCTCTGATAAGTGGATATTAGCCCAGAAGCTTGGAATACCAAGATACAATTCACAAACCACATGAAACTCAAGAAGAAGGAAGACCAAAGTGTGGATACTTCCATTTTTCTTAGAAAGGAGAACAAAATACCCATGAGAGGAGTTGCAGAGACAAACTATGGAGCAGAGACTGAAGGAACGACAATCCAGAGACTGCTCTACCAGGGAATCCTTCCTGTATTCAATCATCAAATCCAGATACTATTGTGGATAGCAGCAAGTGCTGGATGACAGGAGCCTGATATAGCTCTCTCCTGAGAGGCTCTGACAGTACCCAACTAATACAGAAGTAGAGGCTCACAGTCATCCATTGGACTGAGCACAGGGTCCCCAATGAAGGAGCTAGAGAAAGGACCCAAAGAACTAAAGGGTTTGCAGGTCCTTAGGAGGAACAACAATATGAACTAACCAGTACCCCCAGAACTCCCAGGGACTAAACCACCAACTACAGAATATATATGGTGGGACTCATGGCTCCTAATGCATATGTAGCAGAGGATGTCTTAGTAGGTCATCCATGGGAGGAGAGGCCCTTGGTCCTGGTAAAGGCTCTATGCCCCAGTGTAGGGGAATGCCAGGGCCAGGAAGTGGGAGAGGGTGGATTGATGAGCAGGGGGAGTGGGGAGGGGATAGGTTCCCCCCCCCCCCAGTGGAAACCTGGAAAGAGGATATTATTTGAAATGTAAATAAAGAAAATATCTAAATTGAAAAAAAAAAGAAGTCAGAATAAGAAAGGTCTCAGTGACTGTGGGAAAGTTAAATGGCATTGCTATTTTGAAATAGGATTTATCTAATTTTATAAGAAGAAAAAAAGAAAAAGCAATCACTACATTAGAAATAAAAGAAATAAGAAAAATAAATTGATTCAAGATGTAGGTTTCTTGGATGAGATGTTTGGGATATCTATTTCATAAAATGGAGTCTAAAGCAAAGTAACAGTGTAAGGTACAGGGACACGAATGGTACAGTGTAAGGTACAGACCACGCAAGAAAGCTTGGTCTGAAAAAAATTGACTACCTGAAAGTTTAAAGTAATAAAGTGTATGGAATTTGAGAATTTTCTCAAAACTTATAAAAGTCTATTTATTGCAAAAAAAAATTGCTCTATGGCAACTAATTTACACGACTATGAAGTCATTAACCTTAAGAGACTATAACTTCAATTGAGAATACTAACATATTTCTCTTTACCTTTGATATGAGGTAACATATATATGAATATGTACCTACATATTTATTCATTAAATATTGTTACAAAAAACTGGTGATAAAAAATGCTTAGGATCCCTCATGAATGTAAATTTAAAATTAAATATAAGCAGAAAATAAAATTATTCTATTTATCAAATTAAAAATTTCCTACATGTGAGGTAAATTATTTCTAGTATAACTTCAGGAAGATGGATATAGCACTGTTTAATAATTTTAAGGCTAAAATTTCATACACATACCTTACATGCTAATGTCTTTGTTTGCTGCACAATTGTATGACCTTGTTCCTGAAATTCGAAACTTAACTCAAATTTTGGAAAATATCTAATATTACCTTATAAAATAGGAAAAAAGATGAGTAACATATAATGACAGTCACAATAATTTACCTCAGACTAACATGAGCATTGATTATAACAGCTACAAGTATTTTACAATACATATGAAATTATTATATTTTAAAAGAATTCTTTTTTAAATAAGGTAGATTTACAAAATAACTAGTATAGCTCTATTTTCAGGGCCCCTTTCTAACAATATTATCACATAGGCCACAGTATAATTTATTCTTTGTATGAATTTTATTATAGGCTTTTTTTTTGTGGTACACATGTCATTGCATGCATTTGTAGATCTGAGGAAAACATGGAGAAATAAGTTCTCTTTTTCATTGCTCTGTGGTTTCTGTGGTCTCCAGTCCTCTGGCTTGGACAGGGGCATATTTGTTGACTGAACTGTCATCAGTCTATTCAAGTAAACAATAAATTCTTATTAACCTTTGCCATTGCAATATGTATAAAGTTTTCAAACTTAATTCTCTTGTGAAAATATAATTTTCTCATCTTTAAACAACATTTGCCTTTTCCCCATTCCTATCTACTGAATACTTTTGATTAAATCACCATCTTTACTTATTTTCATCATTTGCAAAATTCTAAGTGTGGTAATTTATTCAAACTTATCTAATGACAAATTGAGTTATTACAATCGATAGTTTCCTCCTAAAAGACTACAATTCCCAGCTTCCTTAAGCAGAAAATAGAAATCATTTCCACGCCTAAAAGTGGGTGCATCTTATCTTTCTCTGGAGGCACTTCAGGAACCATACATTGCAGGGGGTCAAAGATGTCCCTTCATTGTGAATAATTATGGCTCCTCCTTAACCCAGAGCAGGCTTCTCTTTCTAGCTACTTCTCTAGCTGTTTTAAAAAATAATCTAACAAGAAATAATGATGATAGGGAAGTATGCTACAAGAATGCTTTGCTCAGTTCATTTGCTTAAGGAATATTGCAATTCCTTCATATTTTAAAAGTCAGAATTGTTTAGAGTGAAAGCAAAGCTATAGAAAGTACACCTGCTCAATATCATGGTATATTTATTTCCTCAATTAAGGACCTTAATTAGGAATTCTATGACAAATAAGTGAATAGTCAGAGAATTGATCCTATGGTGAATATTTATAGCTACAAAAGTCTCTCAAGTGAATTATCTGCTAATGTGCTAATGTCCACCCTTCTTCAGAAGGACAGGGTCATTTAAAATCCTTGTACCATTTAGTCTAATTCTTTTCGGAAAATCCAGATGTGTAGACTACTTTAACAGGCTGGAAGAGGGAAGAAGAGCATTGTGCACAATTCATAGATATATTGCTGGCAGCTTTTCTCTTCATAAGCCAAAATATGACTGAAAGGACTATGGAAAAGGGATACAATATTTTGGCTGCATACTTGCATGTACTCAAACAACTTACTCGTCATAAATTATGCTTCACTCCATGCCAAACCAACAAAGACAATTAACCATCTCTACAGGTCCAAAAGAAAATTGAAGACAATATGTGCACAGGAGCACATGCATACCCCAAACCTGGATGTATGTGTCTATTAGCTTTCATATAGAAAATTATGTATACTAATAAAATTATAGTATTTTATGATGTGAAAACATATTTTAATGTTCAGCATTCAGAGATAACTATTCCCTATTTATGCATGTGTATTTAAAATATTTAATGTACTCATATATCCATAGAGAAATTTGGTCTTGATCCTTCACTGAGGATACATCTTTGTGCAACAGATGAACATCATTACAGAAAGTCGCAGTCAATCGAACTGGAGATAAATGGAGCCAAGCCTCAAAAGACACATGCACGAAGCTTTTTCCTGAGCCAAAGTCCTAGAGAACATTATACAAGAGTGTTTAGAAATATTAAAGAACCAGAGAATCAGGGTGCTTTCTAGGTGACTGTGTCTCTGAGTAGTGTAATAAACTACAATAAAATGTTCTCATCAGCATGACTGCCTAAACTTGTTCTGAACAAAGACAACAATGAGTGACTTGTTAAAGTAGAATAGGGGATTCCCAGGAGGCCTCAACTCTACACAAAGACCTATGGGCAATGAAGGGATGCTGTAAGCAGGAACAATAGGCTTTCTCAAGGAAAATGTTTAGCAATTATTTTTCTGAAAACAAATTGCCATGCATTAAAACATACATATGAAAACTATATATACAGAATAGTTTTGGTTTAAATATTTAGGAATATATACATATACATGTATGTATGTAACAACATTAATGATAAAAGAGGCCATGATTGTGAAAGAGAGTAAAAAGGTATACATGGAAGGGTTTGGAAGTAGGAAAGGAAAGGGAAGAATTAAGCAATTACGTTGTAATAAAAAAAATAATTCCTTTGATCAATCATCATCAGAAAAGCTTCCTTGTGTAGGAGACAAAACAAACAAACAAAAAATCAACAAACAAATAAAAAAGCCCAAACCCAAAGCTGGACAATGTGCTGTGGATGAGAGACCTTGGAATACTCAATCTGAAGTGGGATGTCTCCATGAAATCATTCCCTACAAGACTCTGCAGAAGAAGAGGGTAAGAGACTGTAAGATGAAGAAGGAATGGAGGACAACAAGAAACACAGCAGAACCAGTGCACACTTGAGTTTACATAGGCTGTGGCAACAAGCATAGAGCCTGCATAGGCCTAGGCCAAATGGGATCCCAGTGCTCAGAGAAGTATACACAGGCTCCCATTCCTAAGCCTGAAACCATGGCCAATTGATAACTGCTTTCTAATGAAAAGCTACTTTTCTTCCATAGCTTCTAACTTGAAAGTCCCATGTCTAATAGTAGAGGGCATAGTCAAAATAGACTCAATGGCATCTGAAGTAGAGGCACTTTGTTTCATAAACGCTTCACTGGGATTTTCTTTACATTTTATTTATATATTATAGTGTCCAGTTTTGTGTTCTCCATGTGAGTTTACATGTATATCTTGTTCATATTATTTGTTTTTTCTACTATTTGTTTTCTCTTTATCTTATTTTATCCTTACTTAGATGGCTGCTTGTTTTCTAACAAGTGAGGGAAAGGGTATGAATTGGACTTAGGAGGAGAGGTGAAAAGAATCTGAGATAAGTTGGAAAACAGAAAAGCATATCAAAACATATTATATGAAAAAATCCATTTTAAATTAAAAAGAAAGAAACTAAAAATGTAGAAACATTAAAAATTACTAAAACTATTAACAGCAAAAACTTCTCATAAAGCAAACAGTAGAAATATGAAAATGTAAGGTATATCAATATTTATCAAATATATATTACTAAATTCTAAATATAATTCTTACATACATAAATACCCAAACTAATACCTAAGTCTCAGAATTTACGAAGTACTAAGCTATTTAGTGAACATTGGTGTTATGTATATAAAAATATCTCTACATTATAATTAATCGACCTGCTTTTAACATATAATTTTATTTGTTCACTTTCGTATACTATGGAATTATTCATATGTGAAAGAAAGTAAATAAGTTGAATCCTTTTGCTTTATTCTTTATAATATGAGCTTCCATTCTTAAAACCTATTATGGATGTTTTTTCTTTGTTTATTCTGTAACCAATTTTCAAAGCATGAATCACAAAGTTATTATAGCTTACATATAATGTAGATTTTTTTAATTCCTCTATAAAAATAAAGTATTAGATTCCCAAAGAGAAAACTACTTACATAAAACTGTATTTTGCAATTTTATTTTTAACCATTTAACTTAATGATCTGCTACCCTTCTTCCTTCCCTTTACTCTAGGTATATATTGCTGCTGAATTCAGCAGGACCTAAGTGAGGCTCCTGAATTTCACTGTGCTAAAATTACATATCATAGCATTCCTATGAATGAATGTTCTGTCTTTCTACTGCCTTGAATACTGTTCTCAACTATAAGTTTAAAGCCATGATTCTCAAAAAGTTACAACTACAAATCTCACTCTTTAGGCAAGCCATGACAAATTATTAGAAAAACAATAGTATCTCCTCATTCTACATTCTGTTGTTCATGTAAGAAATTAGCATTTACAGGTATGCAGCAGTGATACATACTATCTATATTTCAGGTTACATCATTTCATTTCCGCAGCATAACAGTGGTTCCTGTATTTCAGATTATCCTGTCTTGTGTGTGATTCTCTAATTTTCTGTGGTTCTTTTTGTGACAATCCTCCTTGTCTCCAGCACATCACACAGCTATTTATGACACATTTTTTTCTCCTACCCTTTCTTTCCCTGTTGCTATTTCCTTAGCCATTGTAGCTTTTCTTACAATTTCTCATTCTGTCCTACAACTTTAATCTCCTGTACTTATCAATTTTTTTCTCCATTCATGTCCCATATATTTTTAGTTGTAACATGATTTCTCTTTTATCAAAGTATAAGTACCACATTAAAACCCTATTACTGGTAATAGACTTAATGTGAAAATACAGATTACCTATAATTTATGACAAAGTAATTCTATGTCTTAGTCATGATAATGAGTTGCCAATTTAATTTAAATATATTAGATATTCACTAAACGAGTACTGAGCTCCTTTTTGTGCATTTAGTATAGGACTGATCATTAATAAATTCTTGAAAAAGTTTTCTGTGAGACTTTTAGTCTGATAGTTATTTTGAATCTTAAAGTAAAAGATTAAAGATTAATAATGGAAAAATCTTTCATGAATAATATTTTAAATCTTTTATTTTTATTTTTTATTTCTTATATGTGAATCCATTTGTTATCTGTTCCAAAATTTTATGTGAAGTAAGAAAATGTTATAAATATTCTTATAATGGAGCAATAACATTTTGGAAAGGAAGAAAAGTTTGCAAGCAGTTGCTGAGATTCTTGTTCAAGTTTGAATACACAGGTTTGGCATCTTTGTTGTTTGGTTCATTGTTTTGATTTTATAAGTGAAAAATGTGATAATTTACTCAGGGTATGATGATAAATAAGATATAACTGTTTATCTAGAAGTTTCATGATCTAATTAAGAAAGAAGCTCATGAACAAGTAGTCATACCACAGTGTGACTCAGCAAATGTAGGCAGGTGACACTGACACTCTGATGAAATTCCTACCCAGAATATTTGGAGTTGTTTCCAGAAGAAATAATTTTATTTAGTAAGATTTTAAGATATAGAGTTAATAAATGATAAAAACAATGACAAAGGGAATTTTGTGGGTGTATAGGAAGGTCATAGTGTGGCACTCCCTGGCAAAAGAAAAAAATTAGGCTAATACACAAAGAAAATATGAAAAATATGTATATTAGAAATAGTACTATAACTTTAACTGATTAGCTATGCAATATATGAGTAGAATAGGGAGACAAATAAACATGGTGAAAATGAAACTATGACAATTATCTATGGCCATGAGCGTCATCTTAAGAAGTTTAATTATCTGTTACCTTAAATAACAAAATATCAAAGCTAACTGTTCAAAGGAATCCTCTGGCCAATTCTAATATCTTGACACAACAAACTGAAGAATAGATAGGATGGGTTATTCATAATCTGCCACATACACTCCAGTAGAGTCTATATGACAGCAGTTCATGAAGTGAAAAGCTTCAGAGAAGATAGTCTCCTGGAGCACTTTTGGCATTTCCTAACTCAGAGGTAGCCCAGATTTGTCCTTGTGATAGCTGATGGAAGGTCTCACATGCTAGGTATCCCCCAAGAAATGATTTATTAATAACTAATCAAAATTAGACATTGCTTTCTGACCTTCATCAATATTCCAACATCTTAGCAAAACACCAGCTTGGAATTTTGTAAAGGAAGTTGTTACCCATTTAGACTAATTGCCTCTGGCATTGTTAGGGAGATAATGAAGGAGGTTGGACATTGAAATTTGCTGAGTGGGGATTGGTTATCCCAGGGCAAGGTCAGTAAGAATCCTCATTTCAGTCATGTGGGACAGAACACATTAGAATAGCAGCTGAGCTACTCCCAGGAATTAGAAGAATGGGACCTTTGGGGCATATCTCTGCTAGCCCAGAAGATTAGCATAGTGAGCATTTAATAAGAATGAGCTAGATTGTGAGCCGTGTGTGTGTGTGTGTGTGTGTGTGTGTGTGTGTGTGTGTGCTGCGAGGCATTTGAGCCTCTAACCTCTAGTGGCCCACAGATCCCCTGGACTCTGCCAGTCTGCTTGGACCCAAGCACTCTGAGTCCAGGCGTGCTGTGCCCACCCGTTCAAAGGAGGCGGTTGTTGCTTTAGACCCATTGTACATCAGATGACCTCAAAGTATCTTGAAACGTTATGCTGCCTGACTTTTCTTTTTCTTTTGTAATGACCAAGAAACTCTGATGCCTATTTTGAGAATACACATTCAGATCCAGCACTCCTTGTGTTTTGTCTGTCTGTCAATTTGTTGGTGTCTTGCCAATCTGTACCAGGGCTCTGTTTTTCCCATGGTTGAGGGGCCAAGGCTGGCTGGCCCGTGGCAATAATCAATTTAATAAAGAGACACTAGTCAGTATAAAAATCCAAACTGCAAAATTGTGGTATTGATGCGCTCATGGCACTAGTCAAGCAAAGACACATCCATGAGGAGATTAAAATAAACTAGTTTTCTTTATCTGTATATTGGATAAGGGCAATCATTTTAGCTCTCTCATCATGGGATGTTACAGTTCTCATCAAATTGACCTTGCCTCACAAGTGGGTTGATGCAATATGAGGCATTTATTTCAATTAAAATCATTTTCAGAAACTCAAGTCTAAGTGATGATGAATATAGATGATGATAAATTATTTGGATGGATATGGCAATATGCTTAATTTGCTTTGTTCTTACTACATCTCAAGTCTCCTCTAAAAATCATACTCTTCCATTGAAAATAATACTCCTCATATGATTTTACATGTTATGCCTTGGGTACTTTCCATTTTCTTTTTGTTCTTGTTGTTGTTCATGTTCCTGTTGTTGTTGTTGTTCTTGTTCTTCTGTTCTTGTTCGTTTTCCTGTTACTCATCTTTCTTTTCCTCTTCCCCCTCCCCCTCCCCCTCCCCTTCCCCTTCCTCCTCCTCCTCCTCCTCTTCCTCCTTCTCCTCCTCCTCCTCCTCCTCCTCTTCCTCCTCCTCCTCCTCTTCTTATTCTTATTCTTATTCTTATTCTTCTTTTCCTCCACTTCTTTATCTTTTCCTCCACTTCTTCCTCCTCCTCTTCTTATTTCTTTGTCTTCTTCCTCCTCCACTTCCTTTTCTTCTTCCTCCTTTTCTTATTCTTTTTGTTCTCTTCTTCTTCTTCTTCTTCTTCTTCTTCTTCTTCTTCTTCTTCTTCTTGTACTTATTTTCAAGATTTTGTCTCTTACTGAACAGAAACTCACTAGGTTTATTCAAATAAATTGGCCATATTCCAGATTCTGAAAAAAAAAAAAGAGAGAGAGATTTATAGTACAAATACAAAGTATAATACAAATATTCTTCCCATGTTTCCATATCTCATTAAGAATCAGCTTGTCTCCCTTTTCCAATGCTAGGATTCTAAGTGTGTACCACCACGCCTACATATTTAAGTTTATATACTGTGGGTTGAAATTACAATCTTATATTCCAAAAACAAAATCTTTAAGTATTGAGTGATATCACAAGCCTGTTTATATGTTTCATGTATGTACATGTTCATGTGTTTATTTATTTGCTTATGGGAGGAGGAATTGCATGTAAAATAATATATAAAATCACGAGTCTCCAACAATCTCGATTTAATCTCTTATTTTCTTTTTATTGGGAGTGAGCATGACACCAAACTTGTGTGGTAGTAAGAAGATAATTTAATGAAGTCACTTCTCTCCTCTGACTCTTTGGGCTTAAAGGATGACCCAGGTCTTCAGGACCCTTTCCTACTGAGCTATGATTTTTTTTTTAACCAATTTTTATTTTGGAGAAAAAGATCTCTTATGTACCTGGAGTTTAATCATTGGTTAAACTACTCAGCCAGTTAGTTTCACACATCTATCTGTTTTCACCTTCCCTAGGGGTGGGATTATAAGAATATCCTCTGCTTTCATGTGAAAGCTGGTAATATGAATTCAGTGTGTGTGTGTGTGTGTGTGTGTGTGTGTGTGTGTGTGTGTGTGTGAGAGAGAGAGAGAGAGAGAGAGAGAGAGAGAGAGAGAGAGAGAGAGATTACCTAGGTTAAGGCAGTTTACTTAGTGAGCCACATTATCACACAGCAAGAAAATACAGTTTATTTATTCCATCCTATATTCTTGCTGAGGCTCTTTCAAGCTTAGCTAGAATTTTATCCCTTAGATGGAGAATACCATGGAAAATAACTTGTCTAGCTAACTTATCTGAGCCTATTTGTGCAGAAAACTCCTACAGCTAACTGCTGATCTTAGCTTTTATTAAACTTATTGCTTCTGAGAAGGCTCTGACCAAACCAGGAACTACTGAACAAGAAGTCAGGATGTTGTCCGCTTATAAAAATAATTCTGTACATTTAAACCATACCTATGCCCTTGAATACCTAGATGTGGTCTGAGCTAGCTGAAGATGAAGTAGACATTCAATTAGCTATAAATTGTGTCTGAGTGGCATCAAAGTCGTGCTTATCTTTGCAACTTTGGAATCTCTGACAGAATGTTTACAGATCATGAGAAGTTGCATAAAATATTGTACATACACCTATGTAACCTTGAACCCATGTGTAAAAGATTTTAAAGTTGCAAAATATGATGTTTGAACATACAGCAGTTGTAGGTTTAATGTGAAACACAGTGAATCAAACCTTGAGTCAAAAAATCGGCCGACTATGTATCAAACAATTGAGGAATGTTAAGAGGATTGAAATGAAACCCTTGTGAATCATGCAAAGATACACTACATTCCTTCTCTTTTTCTGCTAGTCCTGTCTCCTTCCCTCACCTGCTTCCTTCCTTGCTCCCTCCCTGTCTTGTCCTTCAGGATCTCTTGCCTTCCTTGCTTTGGACTTCCCTTCATGCTCTCTCACTTTGTCATCTTGGTTCTCTTGGCATTCTATTTCTGTTTAAATCTAAACCCTTACATTTAAAAAGAAAATCCAATGACTTTGAAAACAACCTCTGAGTAGAGTTGTGGCTGTCAGGTCTTGACACTTTTTGGATGCCTGACCTTGGGCAAATTGCATAATCTCTCAGAGTTCATTTTCTTCATCTGTAAAGTGAAGTGGGTTGAAATAGATGATCTTTAATGTCCTGTCCTATTTCAAAATATTTTAGTATGGTGACATTGATTTCTGAATCACTGCCAACTCACTGTTTTATCATTTTATGTAAACAAGAAAAATAAAAGACAGTCTATGCATTATGTAAGATAAAGTAAAACTTTATACATATTTGCCAAACTCTCTTCTAAAACAGAAAAATAAATTAACTATTGATAAGTAGAAAATATAAAACTCTATAAGAGAAAAACAGTTTTTTTTTTAAAGTATGTAATTTGAAATCGAGAAGCTTCATGTTTCTATCAAGGAAATTCTATCCTTGTATTTGAATTTTATTCAATTTTAAGACCTTGATAGCTGAAGCCTGCATATAAATTATTAATAGTCAAATTAATAGAGATCTGCTTCAGAGGGAGGACCAGAATAAAATGATTTATATTTAATTGTGTTGATGTGGGTGAATTTTGATCTCTCTTCTCTTTCAATTTTAGTTCTTTTATGGTCCTGTCCTGAGACTTAAATCTTGCTGCATGTGATTGATACAAGGCAGGGATTAAAAAGTGGTGCAAATTCTATAAAAAGAGGTATGTGGTTGTGCGGCCACATGGAGATGTGTGTAACTATTTTCATCAATGAGAGTGATTTTCATCCTATTCACTTTGGTGAGGTATCCTAATCTAGCTGGTCTTTATCATGCTCACATTAATATTCAGATAGAATTAGAATATAGAATTAAATGAAAATGAAATTAAGAAGCTAATCGACATTTTTGTCGCAAAAGCTCAGGGAAACACTATTTATGGTTAATGGTAAAAAGCTAATGTGTCGTCCTAGGAAGGGGGTCAAATCAATCTCAGTTACAGTTCTTTCCTGCAGTACAGTGTGCAGAAGTGGTTTTGTATGCAACTTGCCAGCCTCCCCCATGTAGGTGGTCCCCTCCCTGTAAACCTGCTCTAAATTGCTACCATCCATTATACACAGCAGCTGTCTGGATGGCTGCCTGGCACTGACTTACACAGGCCATCTATTCCTGTCAGAAATATGATATGTCACTGACAAAAGCTTAATTACACCATTAATTAATAGGACAATTTTCTAAATGCATTGAAATACAGCTTGACACTCATTAGTGCCATTTATGAATAATTTCTCCCAGGGAATCGTACTCTGAAGAGCACTTTAAAACTAAATACAGTTCCAAAGGAAGCTATCGATAAAATAAATATGAAGTTAGAATCTCTCTCTCTCTCTCTCTCTCTCTCTCTCTCTCTCTCTCTCTCTCTCTCTCTCCTCCCTCCCAGTTTGTTGGTCCCCTCTTGTTTTTGTGACTCTTATTTTCAGCACTGGCAAATTAATTTTAGTGTTAAAATTATTATAATTCTCCCCAATATACCCTATTTCTGCTTGTATAGAGATCAGTTGTTTGTTTGTTTTTTTCCTTCAGAATCTTAGTTTTTAAAATACATTATGTCTTGAACCTTAAATTGCAAGAGCAACACATTAAATTTAAAGTATCTTTAAAATATTTATCAGTGTGAAAAATGTCTCATCTACCCCTCTCTTCATCTGTATCCTAGGCATGTCATGTACAGCAAGAAGAGAAAACATGAAGCAAAATCCGTCCAGGAAGTGTCTAGGATTCTCACAATTTGCTTCTACTTGTCTGTACAAAAAATTATTAATTTTGCTATTTTTGTTACTGGCAATGTACCAGCATAGGTGTCTGTTGTAGTCTATTATAAAATGCATTACAAGCTGACAACGTTGCCACAATTCTGCCCCACCCATTGGTACTAAAGCTAGGATGACTTAATGCTTAAAGCCATAGCTTACTGTCATCACTTATACCTATTTCTGTTCCTCTGTAACTTGGCTACATGGCTTCTAGTTTGCAGGGATTTATAATGGCAGGCTGTAATGTGGCCACAGGGTGGAACCAAATTAGTTCCTCCTGAAGGAGAAAGGCAGTATTCACATCTCAGATAAGCAACTGAATTAGAAAACAGAAATGGGTGACAGAATGAGAATAAGACCTGCTTAGTCCACCTTTAGAAGTTGTCAATGTGTCTCGGTGTGACTGGGTTACTGGACGTCTCCGCTTATCTTTAAGTGGGACAAAAGATAAGAAGACAAGATCGCAACCTAGCACATATAAAGTTGTAGCAGAATTAAACAGCGATTCCTTTAAGGTTATCAAATTATCTGAAAAGTAGCCCATGGCAATCCCCTTAGGAGAACACTCTGCTCTTCCAGCACCTTGTCTTTTCTATGCCGCAAGGTCATTTGTGTCCCCTCCCTCAGTATGTTGGTTTACTCTGTTGGTAATAGTTTACTTGATTAAAATAACAGTGAATTCCTTGATTTTAGGTTTGGGGCTTTTTTTGTTTTTGTTTTTGTTTTTGTTTTATATTGTTTCTATATCTAGCAATACCTAGTTTCCTCATGGATTAATCTTGAAACAAAATAGTCCTTGGGAAGTATAATCTTCAGTGATAACAGGAAGTCTAAAATGAGATAAAAACTGGTAAATATTACTGAGTACACTCCCTTGGTGACGCTGGAGTTCTTGTCTAACACTGTAAAGTCATGAAGTGATTTTACTTTACTATGTTTAACACAAAATCTCATTCATGTCTTTATTGATATGGATTGGTTTTATGTTCTAAAAAATAAACTTTGTCATGAAATCATAATGTGTACCACACTTCAAGATCATCAGTTGCAGAAGTAAATCTATCCCCATCCCGTTTAGTGAAAGCTCCTTAACCATTGTCTTCATTCTTCTTGTATCATTTCACTTCTCTTTCACATTCAGTTTTCCACTCACAAACCTAAGTAGTTTCTGCTAAATTTACATAATGTGTGTTTTCTCTCTAGATTTGGTCATATAATTTTATTTGAATACTTTTAGGTCTCCAAAAGCCAAGTGATCCCCAATGCTAGAGTATAACTATCTATGCTATCATTTTCAATTATATTTGGTTTACTGTTTTATATTTTAAGCACTGTATTCCATGGTAAATATGCCAATTTAAGGCAGGGTAGCTAGTAGGCCTGACCACCAGTATATCATTAAATTATAAGATAGGTATATGACTTGAGATTAGAGATTTTTAACAAACCATAGTTTAACTTATTTATAAAAACAGAAGTAAAATATAGCTATAGTTCCTTAAAGAAAAAATATTGAAAAACAAATTTTTCTTTGATCTAGATATTTATAAAAAATTGTCATGAATATAAACAAATTTTTGAACAAAATAATCTCATCCAAGGCATTAAATACCCTTTATATAAATGTCCTTTATATAAATGTTTCATGTAGATTGAAGATGCTGAAGTACAAAGAGATTGAGCCAGGAAGACTGATTTTATAAACAGA
Organism: Montemys delectorum; assembly: GCA_019843815.1. Lineage (NCBI taxonomy): Eukaryota > Metazoa > Chordata > Mammalia > Rodentia > Muridae > Montemys > Montemys delectorum. The sequence continues at coordinate 10,705 of JADRCD010200568.1, read as the reverse complement.
GTAAACTAAATTGGTATACTTGATTTTTTTTTATATTTTCTAACATTTTGTGCTTTGAGATTTTAGGTTAAAGCCTCTAGGCTTTGTTTTTCCTCACGATCTCAAACGAAAAGCCAGCAGTAGTGACACAATTGGGATTTATCGCAAGGAGAAAGGAATTCAATAATCCTACACTAATCTAATATGAACAGGCCCCCAACAAAAAGGAGTATGGTAAGTAGTCAATATTAATATTATAAACAGGAACTCCCCAAAATAAACAAATGATATTTATCTGAAGAAAGAAAGTGTGTCTATAAAATGCTCCTGGATAGTTTGTCCTACATACCTCAATTGTAGAAATCTGAAGCAGATTGCTTAATGCCCTGAAAGTTAAAGGGGAATATAAAAATGAAGATGTTTGATGATAGAAATGGTCCCTGCTATGATAAGAATGCTAAATATTAACATGAAGAATCTATCAATTCAAAGTATGAGGCAAATTTAATTTCAAGGCAATATAGAACAGAAAACAAACAAATAACCTCAAGAATTGTTTTCCATATGTCCCATCTTAATCTGCATTTTGTTGGCATTATATTCTATGAAAAATAATACCTATACAAAAATTAACTTGAGAGAGAAAAGATTCACTTCATCCAACAATTGTAGGTTATCGTCCACCATTCCAGGATAATCACAGTAAGAATTGCAAGGAGGCACTCGCAGCACATCCACTGTCCAGATCATAGAAACATGACTGCACACATGCTCATTTGCTCACTTATTTGTTCTCATCTCAATTTCTCCAAATTTATATATCATCCAGTCCAACCTATCTAAGGAATGCTGCCACCCACACCAGGGGGATGGATTGTTATATCAATTAGCACCATTATGAAATTCTGCCTCAGACATGTCTATAGACCAATTCAATGTATACAATTCCTCATTGAGCATGTATTCCCAGGTAATTCACTGTTATGTCAATTTGAAAATTGAAGCTAACTTTTATACTTTTTTATACTTTTAGGTATTTAATAATGATTCATAGTTAATATCAGATTCATTTGAGTCAAATTTGAAGAGTTCAGTTATCCAAATTCATTGGTTTCCTTAATGGCTCCCAATTCCTTTCTCTTTGCTTTTCAGCTGTTTGGTACCCTTCCTTTCTCTTAACCCCTTCTGCCTTATATTGCTATAACTCTTCCTTTATTTTTCATTTTTGCTTTTGCTTCATACTGAAGCAGTAATTCACAATGTAGCTCACACAATTGTAGATTACGCAATGCAACTCACACTGACTTTGCTCTAGTTACTTCCTGCCTTGACCTCTAGAGTGCTGGGAATACAGGGTGTCTTTACCACCATACTTGGCTATAATATCATACTAAATTAACTATGATGATCTCATTTCTAAAAGAATTACTAAAGCACTTTGCATAAAGGTACTGTATAAATAGTAGAATGCAGTCCTCATCTACAGAGACCACCATTAGTCAGTGGGCACACAGTAAGCTGCTTACTTTATAAATTAAACTAAATTGATTCTGAGATTTTTTTACAATTCTTGTAAATATGGGATCTTAAACTTTACATTCTAAGCTCATTTTGAACACAACTCAATTGTTTTAGAAATTACTATGATATGAGAATGCTTTTTCTCTTTAATGTCTAGTTAACTATCATTTCAAATAAATAATAAATAACTTTGTTACTTGAGTAAGTATTTCTAGTCATCAAATATTTTATATAGGATGTATTGGTACAGAAAATTATATTAATTTTACATTATACTTCACAAAATCATATTTATGGAAATTATTATATCATTTTGAGTATTTCAAGATATTTTTATTCAGTCACTGAAATCAGAGCATAAAATACTTGCCATTGAAAGAATTACTTTAAAAACTTACATCATAAGATCATATAGCTGGAAGAATGAGATGACCTGGTGAGTCGGAGTACTTGCTTTGTTTGAAGATGACTCGTATTTGGTTTCACCACCTACATGATAGCTCTATATAGTTCAAGTTCCAAGTCGATCTCCGTTCAGTTCTGAACATGGGTACATATACAGGTATGGTGTCAATCAAACTCAATAAAAAAAATTAACCTTTAAAACAAAGGAAAATCATTCAACCATAGTCAAAAAGTGATCCATGATGACAAATGCATTGGGGAACTGTGAGAGAAGTTCCAGGAAAAAAGGCAGATGGTGCTTCACCTCAGGAGCATTTCATTCCCTGAATTGTTGTTCTACGATGTAATTTTGTGCTTCCTGTGAGAAACATTTACATTCAGTTTATAAGACATGTTTATTCTTGTTGGATGTCAGAATACAACTGTAGCACCCAGTCTGCTCTGTGTACCCTGAAGCTGGATATCTACTGCCTTGCTTTTATATTTTCCCAGATATAATTTACAGTACCTATAACACATAGCAGCAATTGTGTTTAAATTGGCCTGTCCTGAGACAGTTCTCAGAAAGGACTGATCTGTTACTGTTTAGTATGAGTTTATTGGTATTTATTTACATGTTTTTCTGACCTCAAATAACCTTCCTTAAATCAATGCTTTTTGTTGTTGTTGTTGTTGTTGTTGTTGTTGTTGTTGTTACATTTGTGTATCAAAGTGCAATGAAATTGAAGATCATCTACAGTGTTACATTGTAGTCCACTCCATTCTTTCAGGTCCTTCCTCAGATCCCATGTCCAAGATCTTCACAGTGGCTAAAAAGTCCACAGATAATAACTAACAAAATGACTAATTTACCATACCTGATACTTGGAAGAGACTTGTTAGTGCAGTAATAGATGTCTTGGCCTTAGGAATTGAAACCTAACGAGAAAATGATTTGTGAAAAACTATTGTACTTGAGCAAACAACATATTTTCTTACTTCTTATATGATTTTTAACTCATCTTTGAAATAACATTGTGACAACTCTTTTATCTTTTTTAAAAATTGTTTGATAGATAAAGAGTTTGAGATACTGATTTTAAATTCCTTCCATCAGGCTTCCCAGTTACGATCGACAGAGCTAAGAGTAATGTCTAGATCTTTTTCAGGATACAACTGTGATGGTTTCAATGAGAAATACCCTGATACACTTGGGTGTTTGGTTGTGTAGTTTCCTTTCTGGTACTGTTAGGAATGCATAGGAAGCATGGCTGGGCTTACAAAAGTAGTTCATTGGATGTGAGCCTCAGAAGTTCATAGAATTGCCCCACTTAGAGTTTATTGTCTCTGCTTCATACTTAAGACTTAGAATGTGGTCTCTCCATCTTTTCCTATGGCTGAGCCTGCTTGCTGCCCTGCCTCTCTTCTCTGATGACCCGTATCTCTCTAGACCCATAGGATAGACTAAGTTCTATTTTCCATAAGTTTCTTGATCATGATATTTAAATGACCACTAAATCAATCTCCTATATTACAGAATGGACTAAAATAACAGTAAAGTAATTTCTTACTAAAACTGTATTATAGATCTTGTAATTTTCTGTTGAGTACAGATTAAGAGGTTGCATTACAGTAAAACAAGCTATCTTTGTGTTCCTTTAAATGCAGCGTCTACTTTTCTTGTTTACTTATATGCTGTGTGAGCCTACATGTGTGCTTGTTTATTTATACTGTATGTGGAGGTGAAGGCTAAATGTTCTCTAGTGATTTTTTTATCTTACATTTTGACACAAGCTCTTTTACTAACCTAAAGCTCGCTGATGATGATCTTGGTCTGCTGACTAATGGGCTTCATGGACCTACCTTTCTCTGTTCCTCTCACACTGGGCTTCCAGTTCTGTGACACCACTCTTAGCTCTTCTCTGGCTGCTTAGGATCTGACTTCAGGTGCCCATGCTTGCACTGTCAGCATGTTGCTGGCAGGTTAATCTCCTCAGCCCTTCAAGTCTTCTTTAGTTAACTATTATAGCTCACTTACAGATTAGAATCCAGTGACTACAGATTTAGAAAGTAGTTAGCTCACACAAATAGTGTCTTCTTGGGACAAAAGTTGGAATATTTAGTAGGCTCCAAGCCTGCTGTTTCAGAAATATTGTTTTCTTTCATGTTGTAAACATGTACAATTTTTGACAGAAAATATCACTTTTCAGAGTTTCTCTGTGTTGATGACTGCAGCAAATATATGTAAATCCCTATACAATATTATCATGCAGACCTTGTGTAATGAATTACCTGTGTCACTGTTACTCCCTGCCATTTGTCTACCCTCTAACTTTCCCTTAATCCACCATTCTCTTGTACTCTGTTCATACCAACTCTATTTTATTTTCACTATTAATGTTTTGTATTATTGTTTGGTGTAATAATTGGGATTAATAGAAAATGTCTTTACATAAAGGCAAAATAGATGGCTCATCAGGTAAAGAACTCACAGGCAACATGGAAGACATGTATTAAATCACTAGAACTAATATGTGAGCAGAGAGTTTACGTCCAATAATTGTCACTATAAGGGTTTATATGCTCTCTTTACCCAATATACACATAATACATTAATTAACACAATTAAAAATTTTAAAAAGACAAACTTTACTAAAACAAATTGTTGATAGTAACACAGATTCTTTAAAGATGAATTCTAAAACTTTGTACTTTAAACTCAAGGCTTCTTCCACAAAGAAGATAGGAATGCAGGAGGGAGAGTTGTTAGAAAATAAAATGGTGCCAACATGAAGGTGAAAAGAGAAGTGATGAAAAATTATTTAAATTAACATTAAACATGAATAAAACTCAAAAATTAAATGTCAGGGCAAATCTATTTTTAAGATTAAATGTACAAAACAGTAGAAATATTTTATTATGAAGTTATGTTTGACCAATCAATATTGCCTGGATGCTTTTTGGTGTTGAGGAACAATTTATCTGTAAGAAAATGCTCTCATTTTATTTCTGTGAATATTGTTCAGCACTAACGTATCTAGCTTAACCATATTCTTCAGTAAGAGTTGTATGGAGGTTGGTCAAATTTTCACTTACGTTTTGCAGATGATATTCCCCCCACCCCCCGGGAAGAAATGATTTACACAGATAAATTTACATCAGCAACATAACCAAAACAATGGCCGACCAAATTCTAATGTGACAATTAAGGAGTAGACATGGCCCTGATGAGTTCGTGTGTCAAAGTTACCTAGCACAAGGCTTTAGACAGTAAGTCAATGACAACTCCCAGTAGGCGAGTCCCCTCGCCAGTGATGTTTAGAATAATCACACAGCAGGAGAGCAAAAAGCATGCTCACTATTGCAGTTACTGGACTGCATCGAGGAGCACTTCAGTTCACAGCAGGCACGTCCCTCTTCCCTCAGGTTACTGAGTCTTTCTTCCTCCTGAATGGTGACTTTAGCCTCTTCCATACATTGCTTTTGGGTTTAGCCTTTTTCTCCATGACCAGTACTAACTCCTTCTCTTTCTTCCGGATCTGCCATATGAGAGCATGGAAAACATCATCGATGTAGTAACGATAGGCAGCAGAGGTCTCAAAAAAGGGACAGCTGAATTCTCGAGCCAGAGACAATCCCTCTTCCTTGGAGACCTGCCTCAGCTGCTTTAGGTCAGACTTGTTTCCCACAAGAACCACTAGTGTATCATCAGTGCATTGGACTCGGTAAATCAGTTGTTTAAACTCCGGAACTTCATGGAAACTTCGACGATCTGCAATGGAGTAACAGATGATGAATCCTTCTCCTGCCCTCATATACTGATCCTGCATGGTTGTAAACTCTGCCTGTCCCGCTGTATCCAGGATGTCCAGACTGGCAGGTTCATCATCAATGTGGATCTGGATCTTCAATGGTGGGGTCATGATCTTCTGGGAATCTGTGGCTGATGAACTGCATTGTCATGGCGCTCTTGCCAACACCACTGGCACCCAGCATCACTAGTTTGTATTCCCGTGAGAGTGCTGCAGGGCTGCTGCAGCTGCTACCAACTGGGCGAGCTCCAGACTCCATTGTCCTCCTGGGCAGTTCTGGGCCCCTGGGAAAGGCCTCTTTTTCCAGAAAACTAAAAAGAACTTGGACTTCTCTTCAGATTGAGGCAGCATGCCAGTAGGAAGGAGCCGGATGAGTGCTGAGGGCTACCTGACACTGCCAGGTTCTTTCCCGGTGGCCATGGCTCCCCCATTTCCCTGTCCACCTGTGCCTGTACCTCTGAAACCAGTTCTGAGTCTGGGTGGTAACCCTCGTTCGTTCCCTAGCTGTGCCCCACAGCCCAGGGCCCTGCCAGGGTCCTGGAAGATGGCGCCAGTGGGCGGGCCAGATGATATTTTTTAACTAATAATATTCTTAGAGAGTCAATGAAAACAAAGATAAAGAAATAAACAATATCAATAAAATGTCATGAGATATCTTATAGCATAAAATCCTGAAATATGTTAAAATATCCATTTTAACATAAATAGTTCAATGTTTTATTTAAAAACTAATTGTTTTAATTACATGTATCTTAGCGATATAGAGTGCCTCTTAAATATATATTTAATGTACATAATAACTAAAATAATTCAGTTTATACAAATTGTTATCTTAAATAAGTTAAAAATGATAATGCAAAAAGAGTTTAACTACATATTGATCTTATTTTACAATATTTATTCAGTTTCTCATGTATGGGTGTATATCTGAGTACCATTAGCCTGTAGTATCTATGTAGTTCAGAAGGGAGCACAAGATCTCCTGAAACTGTAGTTACAGACACTTGCTTGTAACCTGCTATGTGAGTATTGGGAATACAACCAAGGACCTCTGCAATAGCACTCAGAGCTCCTAACCACTGAGCTATCTCTTAGGAATGTACATAATACTTCAAAATGATGTGCTAATATTATACTATTGTATCACCTTTCATGTGAAATGTATCTTAGTCCTTCAAGGAAAGCATATTAACTTTAGCTTATTACCAAATCTTTATTTTAACTTGTTGAAATATTGGGAGACTGTAGTTCATTAAATGGAATGAACTGCATGAGAGGAATAATACTGGGTTGGCAATGATATGTAGCCAACAATATAGATAAACACCCAAAAGCACTCTCCGTGGTTCTGTGATAGAACTGTGGGTTCCTATCACACAATCATGGCCTATCACTAAGGAAGAAAGTTTGTTTCATTCTCTTTACAAAATCAATTGTCTAATGTAGATGCTTCCCTGTTTACCAAGATAATGCAAAAATGAGTATTTCACTAACATTATTTTTAAGCTCTTTCACACAAAGACCTAGTTATAGATTTCTTTATGTATTTGTGAATACTTCTTGCATTTAAGTTTTTGAAAATACAATGTAATTATATGATTCCCTTCCCTTTGCATTCCCTAACCCTGCTCATGCATTCTCCCCCTTAAAGTGCCAAAACAATTGCGAGATTATATGGCCATTCACATTACAAAGGACTAATGTTTCCTATTAGTTAATTCATATATCTACTGATGTGTAGAGAAATTTCCTCTAAGCTAATATCCTGAGGAGGCTCATTCAGACTCAAACAGTAAATAAAAATTATAAGACTCATAGAGCATAAACAATTTACCAACCTTTGGGAAGTTCTTGAAGCTAAAAATATTCAAAAGTCACATTTCTAGGGATATAAAAACATTAACACTTGCTGTTGGAGCATTCTGTTAAAGGAGCTGTCTACTAGACCTCTGAGGAGGTCCATGGACACAATGTTCATGAGTCTTCTCCTAGGCTTGGGTGGGTTTTTCAGTGAAGCAGCTGCCTTTGAGCTTTCGATTTCTTCTAGGAAATCTCCAACTAACACTCCTGGATCTAACACCAATAATTTTAATGGTTACTATGCTTTATGTGTGTTGATTTTTTTTCCCTTTGGTCTGAAGTGCCCAATCTTGGGTAAATAGACATTTAGTCACACAATTCCTAGAAAAGTTATCCCGTGTAAGTGAAATTAATTAATTCATAATTTGCTTTTATCCAAGGAGATATATATAGTCAAAATCACATTGTATTTGAACATAAAATCATATATGGAACGTACATATGGTATTCTATAAAGGCTGCCAATCATAGGAATTAGTTTTATACCTTAAATAGTAAGAGAACATATTGCTATTAAAATAATGCCATCCAGTTGATAGAAAAAACTTAAATGGAACTCAAGTGAACAGAGATTCTGAAAATAATACGGCAGTCATTTCTACTGAGAATTAAAGTATAACACCCAGAACTAGAATTTTAAAAATACGAAATGGTTGCTTCAGCTAAAGCCAAGAGCAGCAATGTGACAAGTAGAAAGACTATTTCTAGGGTCATTTTACACTGAACTAAAGATATTTCTGCAATGCACTCCAGTTTTGTGTGATTGCATGAATGTCTAGGCCATGATTTGTTACTAAAATGTACAAATTCTGTATAATGAACTTAAGGAACTTTCAGTAGTTTGTTAACCATCTCATAAGGCATGTGACAATACCCCTTGAAAGGGAGAAGAAAAGTCTAGGTACAAGTTAGATATTAGTCACTCATTATTTGTTTTGTTCTCTTATCAGAAAAAAATTAAGAGATGGTGTAACAGTTTCCTCATTACACTTGTAGGTTTCATAAACCTTTTATACTTAATTTTTGTATATTTTAAATAAACTGTAATTTACAAAATTTACTTATCTGAATACAGATATGATTTCCTCAAAATATCACACCTCTTCTTTGACTGATTTTTTTTTGTCTTAATGAGGATATTTTCAAGTGAAGATTGTAGTGTAAATGTGTAACCCAGACTGTAAGGCTGGAACGGAGTGATTGTTAGGTGGGGGGCTAGCCTTGGCAAAGTAGTCTACTGTTGAAAAAAAAAAAGGTGTTCATTCAAAATAAACAATCGTTATGGTTTTGTTTCATTAAGACATTAAAATTACAGAATTTTATGCTTTAACTAGTAACATATTCCTTTTTGATATAATAAATAATAGAAATGTGGTTATTACATGCTAAAAAATGCTGTGATGGATAAACTAAGATAAACAGACCAATCCTCTGAGAACTCATTGACTCTCTTCTTCCTTAACTGTGGGCAGAGAAACATTTGGAATATAAATAAATAAAATAATGAATTAGTAAATCAATTTAACTTCCTTAAAAGTAACAACAAATCAAATAAAGAGATGGAGACAACACACTACTTGAACTGGTACACTCTACTATAACATTGTATGATAGCAGACGTTGGTGTACTTGATTTTCAAATCAGACTGGGCACCTTCTGTGTTTGTTCTTCCTTGTGTTGTGAACTGCATGGCATGGAAGATCCTTCCCTTTGCCATAATGGCCACACAGCCAAGAACATATGGAATAAATTCCTGCTGCTGGTAGTACGTTGCTTATTTTCTTAACAATTTAGTCTCATAGATTTTGAGAATATATGCGGAATGTGTCAAGATTGATTTTTAAATGCATTTATATCATTATATTGTGTTGGTCCTCTAACAGTTCAGTGTTCATTTTCTTTGGTCATTGAAGGTTTTGAGAGCTATAAAAGATTATAAAATTATAAATATTAACAATACAAACTTAGTTGTAACAGGAAGATACTTTAAAAGATTATAAAATTATAAATATTAACAGTACAAACATAGTTGTAACAGGAAGATACTTCGAATATAAAATTACACTTATAATATACAATTACCATTCAGGGGATTAGTACATAGAAATCCTGAAACACAGGTGTGATGAAATTCTCCAAAGTTACAGTGATTATATAGATATTTTTATTTGAAAAAAATAAAGATAATAACAACTAGCTTCTAGAGGTAGGTGAAAAAATAGTACTTACATAATTAAATATGTTTTAAAAATATGAAAATTAGGAATAATTGAAATTGAATAATGTGAAATTAGCAGTGTATCTTGTGGATATATCTAATCTAATGGGTTTTTTTTGTTTTTTTGTTTGTTTGTTTGTTTGTTTTTTGTTTTTCGAGACAGGGTTTCTCTGTGTAGCCCTGGCTGTCCTGGAACTCACTCTGTAGACCAGGATGGCCATGAGCTCAGAAATCTGTCTGCCTCTGCCTCCCAAGTGCTGGGATTAAAGGCCTGTGCCACCACCGCCTATAATCTAATGTTTTAAGGTAAACAATAAGACAATGTATTTACTACCTCAGAGGAGATGGCATCCTTCTGATTGGGTCTTCAAAAATGCTTACTTATCAGATTGATCTGATATTAGACAATATTCTACATGTTAATCTGAAATAATTTTTTTAAGAGTAATCATTTTTCAAAACAGAATAGCATTGCTTGTCTGGAAAATGTGAGACAAATTATGCCTTCCACCAATAGTTTGTACTGTTTTATTTAATGGGAGAATAATTTCATATTATTGATCTCTGAGAGATAACAGGCTTCATATTAAGCTTTGCAATAGTATAATGATATCAGTAGATTATATATTTGTATATTCATATATACACATACATATCTATATTAAAAGTAGACATGACTATTATAATTTTTAACACTATCTGGAGAGTGAGTCAAAATAGCATATCATATTTTTCATTTTAGAGTTTCTATTTCTATATTTATTTTAGCTCACTGAATACACATGGCTTTTAAAATTAGAGAACACGATGTATGTGAAGAACCATGTGAGTCTCATTCAGCATAGCACTTCATGTAATAAAAATCAGGAGTATAGAATTCTGAGAAAATTTGCAATTCAATAGGACAGAAATGGCTTTGTAGAAAGTGCT
>JADRCD010200567.1:0-33890 GCA_019843815.1 Montemys delectorum | reverse complement strand
GGGGGGTGAGACAGGGTTTCTCTGTGTAGCCTTGGCTGTCTCACTCTGTAGACCAGGCTGGCCTTGAATTCAGAAATCCCCCTGCTTCTGCCTCCCAAGTGCTGGGACTAAAGGCATGTGCCATCACTGCCCATGAAAGCTCTTTCGTTGCATAGTTGTGTTTTCATTGAAGAGAACAGTAGACCAATCTAGTAACATGATGAGCAGACAAAACCCTGGGCTTCCAGCCCCTTGGACCCAGCAGCAGCAACCACAGGACAGAAGTGACCCCCAAAGCTATAAGAGCTTAGGAGTCCCTAAGATCTCAAGCCCGCAGCTCACTCAAGATCTAGGAGACAGCTGAAGAGTTCCAGAGAGTAGCCAAGAACAAGAACTGTGGAGAATGTGAAAACCACAGTAGACTATGCTCTGCAACTTCTAGAAGCTGGCATTTGCAGCTCTGCTAAGCCTTTGAAGTTCATCATAGCTTCTTGATGTCCATATTTTCTGCCACTTGCTGACAAATGCAGGTCCCTTGACTTCTAATATACTGGGAAGATTTCTGTTCACCTCCAAAGATGTATGTGATCCCTGATGATGGTGTGTATGACAACAGCAATGATAAAATGTTGATGGCAATGATGACAGTCATGATGTTAATTGTGATGATGATGGTGATCATATTGATGGTGATGCTGATGTTGATGGTGATGCTGATGTTGATGGTGATGCTGATGTTGATGGTGATGCTGATGTTGATAGTGATACTGCTGCTGTTGGTAGTGATAATGTTGACAGTCATGAAGATTACTTGGTGATAAGCCCCACAGTGTAGTCATTGGCAAAGGGCATGCTGGATAGTCTCCAGCAACGGTGCTGTGAACACAACCAGACTGCTCCTTTTTTGGCTTTATTTGGCACACAGAGAAAGGAAGACTAGAAAATGGAGAGCAAGCCAAGATGCCAACACCCAATAGGCTTTCTCTATACCAGAGGCCACAGTGGAGTCTAATGACTGAAAAACAAAACTAAACACATAGAAACTCTACCCGTGCACCATAGTGAAGCCCCTGAGTCCAAGCCAGAGACTCTTGGCCTAAACCCAGGGGAACCTGTGCCCAAGGGAACTGTTGCCAGGGAGAACAAGTGAGGTGTGGGAACAGAGTCCTGATGAGCAGAGCACTCATTCTTGGGAAGAGAAAACAGGAAATGCTCTCTGGCCTTGGTTAACTAACTTGGAGGTTTTTGTGTGTTGTTTTTGCCTGATTCTACCAGGCAAGCTTTGATGCTAAAATCCCACCCTTAGAGCCAGTGCCTCCACCTCTCTAGTCAGTGCCCCTCAGTGCTGAGGGAAGCTGGCTGTGTAGCAGTCTACTTAGTGACTGGCAACACCTTGTGTGAGGATAGGTCTGACAGATGGCAGGCACAACGGTGCTGCAAATGAACTGTTATGTCAGCTGCAGACTGTGTTGTGACTCTGGTCATGGCTTGGCCGATCTGTTGTCAGAACAGCATCTATGAACACTGTCTCTGGACATGACATCACTCAGCTAATGCTGAGTGAGAGAAGCTGGAGGAGCAGAGAACCTGCTGACTGATGAGTTGCAGAAGCTAGGACCTCAAGGTACCCGCAGACCTGTTGGAGAGTCTGTGGCATAAGTCTGTGTTCAAAGGTAGAAGAAGGAAGAGTGGGGAAGAGGGGGGGTGGTATGAGGAAGAGGAACAAGAGGGGAGAAAGAGGAAGGAGAAAAGGAGGAGGAAGAGGATGAGAAAGAGGAAGAGAAAGAGGAAGAAGAGGAGGAGGAGGAAGATGAAGAAGACAATGACACAGGAGTCTGAGGTCCCTAGGCAGTGAGAGCAGAGATAGATGCAGTGACCCAGGAAGGACAGGAAGTACCCATGTGTTCCGAGCAATTTAGTTCTCCCCAGCCTCTGTGCTTGCCCACACCCAGCACAGGGCATTCACCTCAGTCACAGTCCTGCACGTCAGTTTTCTGGGGAAATTTCTCCACAGACACACTCATTCTAGACATTCCTCAGTGACGTTGGGTGAATAGTCAAACCCACTTTCAAAGGTTCCAAAAGGTGCTCATTCTGACCTTGGCTCTGGATGAGACCTGGCATTCTTCTCATGTCAACCCTCAGATCTGCACAGGCCAAAGTTGGCTTTATGCTTACTGCATGTGACCTGAGAGCCCCCAAGACTTGGCTTCTTCATCTGGAACATGGGTATGGTGACCACAAAAGTCTCATGCCCATCAAAGTCTCATGAGACATCTGAGGGGAGCCCCAGCCAGAGCTTCGACAGTACCACTGCAGTCACTCCAGGGAGGAGGCTCTGCGAACTCTTGGCAGAGAGGGAAACAGGAGGGCATACCAACGCAGAAGGAACTAAGACAGGTCCATGGGTAGACAGGGTCTGTCTCTCAACAGGGCAAGGAAACGGTCAAAGAGCAGTTGCTACAACTCAGCAGACAAGCAAAGCTCATCACCCCTGAAACCCTGGATCTTCCAAATGCCCTCTCCTCCCTCTTACCACAGATCACCCCCAGGACACACGGGTAGATCATCAACTCTAGAACAGCCATTATGCATGAAGCACAGTCTGTAGAAGGGAGACCTAACCACACAGCAGGAAAAACATCAAATTTCAAACAAACAAATAAAACAACCTAGATTTGGAAACATGGCAGATGGATGCTTGATTCCTGAGTTTTTAAAGCTAGTTTCTGAGGTGTAGCCACCTGCTAAATGTTCCTTCCTTGTCCTCTCCTGTCTCTCTCTTAAGTGACTGTAGGTGTCCCAAGCCATCTCCCAGTTCATACACAGGCGCATGCACACCCTGGAAGCCCCACATGGTCCTCTGGTCCTCACATTCCCCGTGTGTCATGAATGAGCTATGACAGAAACACAGATGGACATACATCTTTCTGTGGTCTCCAAGTTAGGTTGAATACCAGGAAATTCAGACGCTGTGTCAATTCGTTGTCTGTCGTTCACCAAGCCTACACTTGCTAGACCTGGCCTTGCCAGCCTCAGTGGCTGTACTAACTCTTAGCTCACACACTGGCATCTAGATGAGTTACCCAATGGCTGCAAGGGGCTTAGCGGGGTTGCAGAGTTCAGAACACTGCCCTGCAGAGGGAGGCAGGGAGCTGAACCGTCTTCAGTGATATCCTGTAAAGTCCTAGCTTGAGCACAGAGCTCTCAGGCTCACAGTTGTCAATTGCAGGCATAGGCATGCCATTCCAAGTGTCATTTTGAGGTAGGCTGTGTGTCACCAGCATGGAAAACTATACCTGGTCTAGAGCCTGGAGACAGATGTGAGGTCCTCTCCTGAGACAATTTTCCTGGACTAAGACTGGCCAAGTGTTGGGTTGACACACCTCCTCTGTCTCAGGGTTGGGGTGTTCCAAGTGTGAGGGTTTACATCTCATGCGACCGAGATCAGAAGCCTGGTGTTTCAATATGTCCACATGTCTGTGTGCTCCTGTTAACTTGGTAAGCTCATAGGTGATAAAAATTTATCTATGTAAATAAATCATGTGTCATTCAGTACTTCGTGGTTTGTACTGAACAGATGGTAGCTGTTGTTTTTAATTTTTTATATTACATTTTTATTTATTGATTCAGTGGGGGGGGGGGAGGAGCTCGCATGGGGAAATCAGAGGATAATTTAAGGGAGCCCTGGAGTCAGTGCTCTCACAGTCAGTCACACTGTGAGTCCTGGGCATCAAACTCAGGTCATCAGGGTTGGCAGCAAGCGCCTTTACCCACAGAGCTATTTTTCTGGCCCTGATGGTGGTTGCTGACTTATTACTCTGGCTCAGGATCTGCACTCAGAATGAAGCAACCTGATGCTTTGTAAAATGGATTCCCTTAAGTCAGGCCCCAAACTGATCTCCACCAAGGACAATGCCAGTCTGTCCTGCTCCGATCGGATGGCGACAGTACTGTGTCAATGTTTCCCATAGGGCACACTCAGAATGCCTGGGTTGGTTTCCTGACCCCCTCAGATGGCATTCTGGAAGCCCTGGCCTGGCTCTGAAGCCCACATCCACCTAAGCCATCGCCTCACAAACTGGTGGCTAGGATAGTAGTCATGCTTCTCTGGTCTTAAAGGAGTTTAAGAGAAGCAAAGGGTCCCAGAGCTGCAGTGATCCTGGGATCCAGGGGCCGGAGACCTGCCTGGGATGGCCCAATGAGATCCTAACACATTAATCAGCAACATTAACAAGCTCCTGGCTGGACTGTGATGTTTGGTAAAGGGATCATTAGCTGCTGGCAAACACCATGCGCCGAGACAGGGCCTCCGGCTCTGACAAATGATAAATGAGAAAATTAAAGGCTCGGAGAAAATGTAAATAGCATCCTTTGTAAGTCTGTCCCTGAGCAGGGAGAGAGAAGATGTTTCCTCAGAGCGCTGAGCCATTTCTTCTCTTCTCTCCTCCAGCGGGAAGACGCTACCACTGTTTAACACTTACACGCTGTGATCTGTCTTTTCCCAATCCCAGCAACGCCTCCCACACTACATGGAGAAAACGGATGTCATTTCAACCAACTCCTTCCCATTCAGTGCTTCTCGCCTTTATTTAAAGATCATCTCCAGGGATCTTACCAGTCTGGACCCAGACTAGCCAGGATCAAACCAGACTGTGGTGTATATTTTAGCCAAAGCCAAGCTGATCAAAAATTTCCAAAGCAGTCCAAAAGCCTTGCAGGTCCCTCTTGTGCAGAGGAGACATGTCCCAGAGGAGAGTGATGTCAGCTGCAGGGGGCTGCCTTTGCTGAGGCTCTGGGGCCCAGGCCTGCTGTATTTACTCCCTGGGACACGTGACCTCATTCTTGCCTACAGATGCCCTGGTTTCAGGAGCAATGGTGCCCAGGCTTCAATTCCCTGTACAGATGTCCCCAGCACTCTGCACAGCTGCCCCTCACCCCCATAGCAACAGGGCCTTAGTCACAGCATAGCGTCACCTGGCACAGGTTAGAGAGCAAGTGAGACATGGAGCACATGGAGCAGAACTCCAGACACAGTGAAGGACTTACCATGTTGGCCCTGAACCCTAGCCCCTGTGAAGAGGATGCAGCTTCCCCTACCAGCACACTCAAGGCTCACCACTAGGGCCTAGTGTCCTTCTCGGGGTAAACTTGGCCTAGCCCATCTCTGACAAAAATTGGACCTGATCTGTTGTTTGTTAGTTTTGAACACTTCAGAAGAAGTAACCTGAAGTCAAATGTCTCTTTCTGGAGAGAATTTGTCAGCATGCAGAGAGGTTTCAAATGTCCACCCCACATTCTCCACCCTTGTCTACAGTGAAGGACCCCTTTCCAACTGGGAATGCCAGGAAACTGGAATCTACGTAGATATGAGACAAGGAGGGGCACAGACCACACAGAGGATTCTCCCAGAGAATGCTGGCATTCAGGAGGAGGCAGTTCTGGGTGCACAGACCTGTGCAGAGCCTAGGCTCCACCTACATGTGCTGCAAAGCACAGGAGGGTATGGCCACGTGCACAGATGCATGCACATTCAGTGCTCGAGGCCCATGCTCGAGACCACACTGGCACTCCTTAGATGTAGTCAGCACACCTGTATATACCCAGGTGTCTCTGCAGCCTACTTGAGCCCAGCAGGTGCTACATGCCAACTGCTTCTGACCCTCAGTATTCCTGTGTGCCCCACCCATCCACTGTCATCCACACACTGACCAGCAACCGTGCCCTGGACACAAAGATTTCATCTCAGGCCTCCGCTCTGCTGTCCCTGCGTGAAGAGTTCTCTTCCAGGTGGCCTCAGGACCACCTCCTCTGGCACGCCTTCCTAACTGACATTCTGCCCCATGCATGCCCCTCCCATTTCTTACCCTGCTCTGTCTGGATCACCTAACCACACATCTGCCTGATGGAGGCTGAGCTCAGCCCTCAGTAGGTACCCAGTGGACATCTGCTGAAGGAACTGGTGTTCATGTGTTTTGTCTGAGTTGCCACATAGATGACAGACAGCATAGGAAAACTCCAGCAAGGTTCCTAGTCACATAGCAGGGACGATGGGGTGGGGGCAGGTGACAGCCTCAGGAGGTGACTTGGGGATTTGAGCCCATCTTTTGGGTTCTGGTTTTGCTACAGAGGGATACACTTGCATAATGAAAATTAATTTTAATTAAAAATTCAATTTCGTGCAATACTGGTTTCACAATATTGCTAGAGAATGTTTTCCTTTGTTTAGTTGAGATATTGGACAGCGGGCGCTCTGTTATCCTAAAACAATCAACTTCACTTTAATAACTTTTGGGTTATTGAACCATCATAGCAATAACTGCACCGTCCCTCTGCCTACAGCTTGTGGCTCTCAGAGTACTGAACCTCCGGTCTCCTCTGAACCACAGGACAACACAGCAGGCCTTTGGGAAGTACAGCGATTCTCCCCATTTAGGCAAGTGACTTCCGGCTATGGGCACCTAGTTCTTCTTCTCCACCTCCCTACCCAGCAGTCCCTGGGGCTGACCCCACCTCCAGCCCCAGGAGTAGGCTGTGATTGGTCTGATCCAGAGAGCACACCCCTTTCCCTACTATTATTGGTTCCCAGTGTTGAGCCCTCTTGAGATTCACGTCCCCACCCCACAGTAAAGATTCAAATGGACAGAAAACTCACTCACTCGGTAAGAAAACCTCCCGCTCCAGCAGCAGCAGAGCCTGATATGAATCCAACTCCAGTATCTGGTCACCTGGAAGCATGGCTTCCAAGCATGGCTTTTCCATGCTGAAGTTGAAGATTTTTGAAAACTATTTATTTGGCCCCACCCCCTTCAAAGCCAATTGTCTCACACACACACACACACACACACACACACACGCACACACACACACACACACACACACACACACACACACACACGCATCTGTGACAAGAACAGGCACAGAGCAGAGCCCGTTAACACACATCTGACTCTCCCTCTGACTCCCCCATCCCCCCCAGAGTCCTGTTCCGGGTTCTCTCTCATGGTGTCTCTCCCCACCTCTAAGACATCATGCAGGCATGATGATGTGCATCCTCCTGTCCCCAAAGCCTAGCCATGTGAGGCGCATCCACTGTAGACTTTTTCAGTGTGTGGGTCTCTCCAAGGCTGAGCTGGCGTGGCTAAGGGTCCCCACACAGGGAAATAGTCCATCTTGAGTGGCGCCTGGTAGCTTCCCTTCCCAGGTGTCAGCAAACACTGTAGGCCCGTGTTGCTCTACGGCAAAGGTTATGCTGGAACCAAGAAAACAGCTGCAGTCTGAGGCCGCTCTAAGTGCTTTCTGGTTTCTGCTGAGCTATTAGCAGTAAGAGCCCTCTTGATGGACGCTTGGCACGGACTCTTTCCATAGCCACAGCGGCAGCGACAGTCTGCTCAGTCAGGACAGGCTAACACAAGCTGGGGTCCTTGGAGAAGAATTCATCTAAACCTAATTTTTCTTAATGAGACAGTGATGAAAAACGGTCTCTGAGGGAAACAGTGAGCAGGACCACCAGGCAGCTGTGGGTACCGCGGAGGAGCCTTCGGCCCGGGAGCTTTCAAATCCAGAAATGTCTCTGTTCAAATGTGCTTCCTTCCTGTACCTTTTCGTGTGACCCTGCAGAAGGCACCCCACCTGAGGACATCCCAAACCTGACAATCTCACACACCCTGAGAGGTCAGTTAGAGGTCGTTCACTCCACCCCACCCAGGGAACTCTCTTATCTGAGGGGTCCCTCGGGAAGAGCAAATCATTTCACGGGCCTCACCATCTCCTTCAGCAGAGGGAAACCCTGGAGCAACCCCTTCTAGAATGATCCCCCAGGGCAGCTGCAGGAACTTCCAGGACAGCCACAGCTTCTACCTCAGAGAGGAGAGATGTGAGTGCCATCAGAAACCTGAAGCTGGCTGAGGGGCAGAATGACTGAGAGTCCCCCTCCATGACTGACTGTCAGGGTTCGGTCACCATCCTGAGCAGCCCCCCTGGGGTTCAAGAATAACTAAGAGAACCATTTCCTCTTGGGGCCATTCTCATTCCTCCTGAGACAGGAGACTTTTGAGATGGAAACATTCAGAACTCCTGGAGGTTCCAGAAAGAAAAGCATCGGGGAGTACACTCAGAGGTGGGAGTACACTCAGAGGTGGGAGTACACTCAGAGGTGGGAGTACACTCAGAGGTGGGAGTACACTCAGAGGTGGGAGTATACTCAGAGGTGGGAGTACACTCAGAGGTGGGGCGGAAGACCCAGACCATTTTGATCAGTCTAAGAGGCATCCAAGGAAGGACAGGAAAGGCCTGAGACCAAACCTGTTCCACCTTCCCAAGACATCGTGAGCCGATCTACCGTCCCGAGCCTTGTGTGTCCAGCCGTGAAGGAGACGCACGTGCACACATGCACACTGAGGGGTTTGGAGGCTCTCATGGGCCTCACCAAGGTGTGGAGCTCAACACTCTGGGCGTTGACCAGTGGCTCTGACCTTCACAGGTCATGCCTGTGGCCCAGGGGGTCAACAAGGCCACAACGGCCACCCTTACATCAGCTTACAATGCCTGCAAGGTCAGAGCCCTTTCCCTCCATCTCTCTTCCTGCTGGGATTTCTTCACAGTCATTACTTGGCAGGCAAGGGGAACTCCAAGCTGCCATCTGCATTTTTTCCCTTTTACCTAGGTCAGCCCGGTGAGCTAACTGAAGAGACACAGCCTGGAATTACAGAGAGCAGTGGAGGGTGAGGTGGTAGTGTTACTCAGTAGCGACTCAGAACACCTCACGAAGTGCCCCGTCACCTGCCAAAGCCAATTTGCTGGTGTCACTAGCACGTCGCTACTTTTTAATTGAAACTGTCCTCCCTTTCCAGGGTCGCTCAGTGTTCACTTGTCCTTCCAAGTAGGAGCAATTAAAAGGTGACAGACACCATGGCACAGCAAAGGAGTGGCTCCAGAATGTGACACTTTCCCGCAGAGACGTAATGTCGAGCGGCCCTTACCAAACTTCTGGAAAAGCAGCCAGTGAAAGGCCGTTGGCAGCTGTCAGGGCATATCTGAGCATTAGAGGTCATCAGGATCTTGCAGCCCTCTCAGAAGACAAGGCCTGAGCTCTGGGATCTGCTGTCAACAAGTTCTCAGAGTCTAGGAAGAAAGCAGGGGAGCCAAGCCTGGTGATCGCTGAATCCGAGTTGTGGTGAATTTGAGTCACCATGTTCATCTGGCTGGTGTCTGATTGTCCTCAGCTTTTTTTTTTTTTTTTTTTTTTTTTTTGAGGCTGCGTTTTACTTGAGGAAGTGTCTCTGGACACTGTAACGCACGCAGCACGGACTGCACATCCTGCCCACCTAACTGTCTGCATCGTAGCCCGCAGGTCAGGGCGTTCCACAGAGTCTCAGTCCACAACCGTCAAAGGCAAGATAGCTTGTGTGTCCAAGACTCTCCTGACACCTGGGCCACGTCTTCACGCAGGGCCACATCCACCCAAAGCTACGACTCACTCAATTACAACGTCACCGGTTGATGGGCTGTTTTAGAGCAGAAATAATGGTTACTGTGGCTCCTTCAGAACACTGACTTATTCCTGGGATGACCTCTAAACTGCTGGAGATGGTGGTAGGCTCCACAGCCAGCACAGGGCTTGTGACATCTCCGCAGGTCTGCATATGGCGGCTGTTGAGGTTCCACAGGTTGAGACGGCTGGAGTTGGGGTCATGGGAACAGGTACCCCAAGTGAGCTGATTTGGGTGTTGCTAGGAGGCTGTGTACAGAGGGTGGAGATTCTGGGGTTTCTGTTGCACCTGAGGGATACGATTACTGCTTGGGGTAACCCGAGCCCAGGTGGAATCTTTGGCTGGGAGCTCATGGTTAATGGCCTCCGTCACTCAGAAGCACAGCTGTCCAGGGAGATGGGCACCATGGTCCTCTGTAAGAACAGCTGTACATAGGCTTGTCAGACAGATCCGTAGACGGTGTCAGATACTGCCATGCTCTCTCACGGGCCCTAGCTCCCTACCAATAGGACCATGAGGGACATACTTTCTGTGTGTGACATCAGGGCTCCTGGCTCTGCTGAGCCATGCGACACAGTTCTAACCACTGCAGGAAGCAGATGAGTACTTCTGAAAACTGGGCTTCCCCACTCAGCTTCTTCCTCCTCTCATTCCTCTCTCTTCTTTCTTGATTGGGGCCAACAAGGGGCCAAGGGTCTCAGAAGTAGAGGTCACAAGAGATGGGGGGGGGCAGCAGCTTGGGATGGAGTGGGATGAGAAAAAGTGCTGGGCCTGACTCATATCACAGGACTCCTCCATCAATGTCATTCCCACCTTGGTCTCTCACTTTCTTCACCCAGTCTGCCCACACCTGGCCCCTCGGATCTTCCAGCTCTCATCCCGTCACCAGAGTGGAATGATTCTACCTGCCGCCCCATCCTCCCATCCCACCCCACCCCCATCTTAATCACAGCATTGTGGCTACCTTATCGTGCTTGGAAGTCAGAGATGTCTCAAGAACACAGGACCTCTTGTAATCGCAGATGACCCCTTCCTAGAACACCATCATGAACACTCTAGATGCCAAAGCTAGGAGAGAGGGAGGGGTTTCAGACTGTATCACAAACTCTCAGATCACCTGCTGCATGCTGGCGCCTCACCTGGAGCAGGGATGGTGGATACAGTTCAGAAGACAGATGGAGTCAGGGAGGATTAGAATTTTCAAGCAAGGATGGAGAAAAGAACTCGGGTCCTGTGGGCGAAGGAGACACAGAGGCCAAATTTACAACTATAAGCTGTGTGTCCCACACCCCTTCGTCCCTTCCACCCATACCTAAAGCTACAGTTCTGAGAGGCTGGGGACAGGCCTTGCCTGTGACCCCACCATCCTGGAATGTTGACTCCAAACCATCCCCACCCCTCGTGGCACAAGGTGGACTCCCTGGCAGAGTCACACTCCCACAGACAGGAAGAGGACAGATGGAGGAAGAGACTTATGTCGAAGGACACAATCTGGAACTCAGACCATCACTTCCCTTCCTACCGGCCAGAAGGCAGCCATGTGAACATTCCAAGCCACGGGACATGTGAGGACATCTTTACACTGAGAAACAGGAGGTTCTATTGATATGACGGCAGACAGGGGGACACCAAGGGGCATCTAGAGGGTTCTACCCAGAAACATTTAGCGGGATAAACATTACCGGGCTACCCGGGCCTTGCCAAGTGCAAGAGGGAGTTTTAAAAAAAATCATCTCTTGGAGGGTCCAGTATTCCAGGGCTGATCCCAGAGTGGTCAATAGAAGCCTGCCTTTTAAAGCCAGCATCACCTCCATTTCACAGATAGAGGGATCCCTGCCTTCCCTGGGTGCCAGCAGGCAACTGTGCTGAGGCTCTCTGCTCCGACCCTCTACTGGTTCGATGTGGAGCCTCCCTTTCTTTGACTGTTTGGTTGTTTTCTTCTCCAAGTAAAAGAAGAAAAGTGAAAATACATCCATGATGCATAATTTGAACCCTGGGGTCTGTGTCTACAGTCATCAGTCTCCATATGGCCTCAGAACACCTTATTTAATGGCTCTTCTTCTGCTGCTGGAAAGGGCGGCGTCTGCGGCTTACAAGAACTAAAGGCATCCTAGCTGATCAATTCCTTATTTGATGTGTGTGTGTGTGTGTGTGTGTGTGTGTGTGTGTGTTACCTGCCTGCCTGTCTGCCTGTCTGTCTGCCCTGCCTCTAGGTCCCATTCCCTAGGCTACAACAGGCCCTATCGCCCCCTGGTGTGTGTCTAGACAATATTTGACTTTGCATCACAAAAAAGCACCCTGTGATGTCAGAGGAGCCATGAATCACAGTGACAGCCCTCCCTGTATCCAAGAGACCTCCCCTGGCTGCTAAGTCACCGTCCCCCACCCCCCACGGCCTCCTGTGAGAACGGGCTCCTGTGTATTGAGCATCAGCTGAAGCTCCCGGCTTCCATGTGGGATGACCCACATTGTGTGTGCTAAGGACCAGTCAGCCTCTGGCTAACGCCTTGCTTCTCCGTGTCCTGGGAACCAGGGCTGTTTGCTCCTGTCTGGAGCCTCGGTGGCGGAGCAGAGCAGAGGCTGCCCTGGCCAGCGTTTCCATGGCTGCCTCCAGGCTCCGGGCTCCGGGCTCCCGGGCCGCTGCAGACTGTGAATGAGGCCTCTCCTCTGCCCTCTGCGTTCCGTGCCATCTGCATGACTAAGCTTCCTGCCCTGCTCCTTCGAGTGGATGTCTCTCTATCTCCTACAGAGGGACAAATTATTTGCGCACTGACAGTGGCCTAAATTCGGCAGCAGCCTCAGCAGCATCTGTAACAAGCCGGAGCCAGGTCACCACGCTTGATGGGGACAATTCCAGGCATGTTTCAGCAGCCCGAGGATGTCAGGATAGAAATGACACCAGCCTGCGGTGGTGGCCGTAAGAGGAGTCTTGGCAGAGGAGGATGTGCCAGTAAGAAGAAAAACAAGGAGCTATTACCATGAAAACCGGGCTCTAGTTAGCGAGAGCTCAGAAGCTCCTTCAATGAGGTCACAGGCTCCCCGGGGAAAGAGCTATATCTTAGGAAGGGTGGCTCTCACCCCTGACAGTCCTGAAGCTACCTTGTAGATACGATTTCAAAATTCATTTCCACTGTAGTCAAAACTTAAAACGAAAGTCGCAGATAGTATAATCTATATCATTTTGAAAGATCTGTTTTATTATTTTATGTGCGCGTGTCTGCCAGTAGGGGGCGTCTGCCGCGTGCTACCTCGCCGATAAGGAGCACGCCGCACTCTGGATTCTTCTGACAGCAATTTATTGTTACAGCTCTTTTAGATGGCATGGAGTAGAAGGACTCCGAACGCCGAAACCCCGCAGCTTATATAGGTCTCTGGGAGACGTGCTGATCCCTCATTGGCTCTAGCCTCAGTGCCTAATTAGCATACTAAGTTTCGCGCCTTGCGCAGGCGCACATTCAAGCAGGGCTTCCGAGAAGATCCAGGAAACAGAGAGCCTGCGCCGAAGTAGAGAGCCTGCACCATCCTGTAATGGCGGGCGGCTCCCGACAGGCGTCAGACCTTTCAGTGATGCAGTTAGTTACAGACCTTTGTGAACCACCTAATGCTGGGGCTGGGATGCAAATTCCAGTCCTCAGATAGAGCAGCAGCTAAGTGTTCTGAACCACTGAGTCATCGTTCTGGTCCCGCACAAGATTCTTTTGTTTTTGTTGTTGTTGTTGTTTTTGTTTGTTTTTAATTTGATGCCCAGGCTATAACATAAAAAGAAATACAAGGAAAATGAAATACACAAGGTCATTTGCAGTGTGACAATGTCTCTTCCCACACGCACAAGTCTCTTCCCACACGCCCAGGCACAAGTGCTCATGAAGAACAGATCAGCTTCCTGACCAAGACGGTTGACTAGAGTGTTGAGTTGGTCCCTCAAATGCCATTTGGCATGGCTGCTGTTGGCATTCCTTCTATGCTCCACCCAGCAACAGCCAGGTAGTCCTGGCTTGCTGTAAAAGGGACTGTTGAGCCTCCCTGACTCCTGATTCCCTTTTCTTTCCCTGACGCCTCTCTCTCTCTCTCCCTCCCCACCCTCTCTCTTTCTCCCTCCCTCCCTCTCCCTCCCCCCTCTCCTTTTCCCTTCTTCCCCCTCTCCCCACCCCCACCTCACCCCTTTTCTCTGTCTCTACTCCCTTCTCAACTCCACTCCCCATGTTCCCAAATAAACGTTACTCTATACTAGACTCATTGTATGGCTGGTACTTTGGAGAGGGGGGCATGCCTCAGCATGGGCTCCCTGAGGTACCCCCCTTTCACTCTAACTCACTCTATAAAAACATATCCATGGGCTGGAGAGTGGTTAAAAGCATTGACTGCTCTTCCAGAGGTCCTGAGTTCAATTCCCAGTAACCACATGGTGCCTCACAACCATCTGTCATAGGATCTGATGCCCTCTTCTGGTGTGACTGAAGAGAGCATACAGTAAACTCACATAAATAAAATAAAACATTTCCTTGGTTTTATAAAAGTACATGAGCTGTTGATACCACCATTAGCAAGGCTTTGAGCAAATCGAGATGGAATGCCCCTTGACGCTGTCAGTGAGAATTCCTGAGGAGCAGCCGTGCCTGCAGAGACTGTGACTGGTGAGCACTGTGGTGACTTGGAGAGGAGGGAACACGGCAGGTTCAGGAGCCGATTACCTCACCTTGGGCTAGATCTAGCCATCTGTAACAGCCATTCCTTGCCCATCTCTGTGTGTGGACTAACAACTTGTGGCGAGCAGATAAAAAACTTGGGAGCTACTAACTTAGCAGACCACTGGCTTCCACCAATCCAAAAGCTAGAAATGTCATCAGACAGCATCCGAGGCCTATAGAAAAGCTTCCCCATCTCTCTGCAGCTGCCTCTCTAATGTACCAACCAGTATGCTCTCACCTTGCCTTGATGTATGACTTTCTCTGTTCTGTGAAAGCATAAGAACACCATGAAACTGCTTCTACCTTGGACCATGAAATCTAGGGCAACCCAAACCTATGTTCCCTAGTCATGCTCACTCAAAATGGCTACAGAGTAAACTATCTCACATTCCCCTTTTTGTTTTGGGTTTTTGTTTTTGTTTTTGTTTTTGCATTGACAGTAAACACCAGAGTCACCACTGGTCTCCTTCCTGGTCCCCTGCCATGTGAATGGCCTCCACTCCACACCCCTGCTGCCACGGTCCAGGCTACTCGCCCTGCCCCCTCCCTTCCTGGTGCCTTGTCTGATGTGACAGACTGAAATACCCTGAGACCATGAGCCAGAGCAAATCTTTCTTCCCCCATCTTCTACAGGACTGAGAGGTTGTCAGCTCACACCTTAGCTTTAGGGTCGGTAGAAGCTGGAGATGCTTCGGGCTCAGTGGTGTATCCCAGGAGCTTCATCTGCAGCCAAGAGAAGACCAGGCAGAGCACAGAGATTGACAGCAGTGGCTGCTAGAAGCATTCCCCACAGACTCACATATAGAGTGGGTGGAGCCAATAGGGAAGGTTCCAGAAGCATGAGGAGGTGGGATCCAGCTGGATGAAGTAGCTCACTGTGGGATAATCCTGGGGCTATTTGCTTCTTAGTCCTTTCCCCTCCTCTCTGTGCTTCCTGTGAATAAAGACACCCCGGACTGCACATACCCAGTGCCACATTGTTTCCCTGGGCATGTGGACCCAAGTGACCCTGGGCTGACTTCCCCAAAGCCAGGAGCCAAAATAGCAACGTTTTAGTGGAGAAATACTTGATGAAGGAAAGATTTGTTTTAGCTGTGGCTTAAGACAGCCCAAGATAACTTTAGCTCTCAGTCAGCAAATTCCGTCTTTCCACAGTCCAATGTTTTATTTAGCCAAGGTCAAATGGTCTGCAGGCTCCTTGGTATAGTTGTGGCTTCTCAGGAGAACTTCAGTTCCAGGGCTCAGATCCTTGCAAGTGAGATTTACCAACAGCTGGAAGCAGCTGGTAGGCCTTTCCGACTAGAGCAGGATGCAAGTCTGCCTGGAGCACACCTGTCCCGTGCACTGGTGTATGGTCACCCAGCAGCAGCAGCCCCCTCCTATGGCTCCCTGCTCCATCACTGCACTTCTGAAGAGGTAATACCACACTAGCTCCACACTGCCCACACATGGCTGCAGAGTTCCACAGGCTGAGGCCTTCCGATGCCTGCTTGCTGAGTTCCTCTTGCCCTGTGCCTTTCCCTGGTGAATTCTCCACCCTACCCAGGATGAGGAGGGAAACCTAGAACACAGAAGCTTCCAGGGGCCTCCTGCCCCACTCCCAGGTGAAAAGAACAGAATCCTTATTCCGTGAGTGAGCCAGACTCCTGACGTCTAAAGGCTGCCTATCCTCACACACATGCATACCACACACCTACACTGATGCACACACACAGACATACACACCCACACTGATGCACATACACATATGCACACCACACACACATGCACACTGATGCACCCACAGACATACCAATGCACACACGTACACACACACTTGCACACATGCACACATTGGGTGCTTCCTAAGGGCTAGAAAACCTTCTTTCCCTCTCTCTCCCTCCTCAGAGCTAAAAGATGTCAGTCTCCGAGGGGCTTGAGGCTCCCTGCCAGAAGCTGCCTTCTGGATATTTAACTGCGTCTGTGTGGGCCCCTGTGTGCGCATGCTCACGCTCACAGGTGTGTAGATGGCTTACGTGTTACCTGTTATTAAAATACATCAAGACAACAATATTAATCAAGATTTTAAAAGCCTGTCAGTCTAACCTCATTTCACGGACCCGGTGCATCCTTATGTCCAGCCAAAGACATGCACATGCACCAGGGTAGTCCCCAAGGACAGCATCTCCTGGTAATACCGCGGCATCAAAATCTTCCGTGCTAATGATAACGTCGCTCAGTGGTGTTGCGGTGCTCCGAGATATTTTCAGATTCTATGATCAACTAGAATCAACCACAATCAGCCCTGGAATAAATATCTTTGAATATTTATTATCCAAAGCATATATATGCATATATATGCGCATATAGATGAGCCTCGGTTTCTATGGGACGCTTTCCTAAAAATAGGGACTACTTGGGTGGAAGAATATGCATACGTTTAAGTTGGAGGTCGATGGCTTCTGCCTACAGCAAGACAAGACAGGGTTGGGGTGAAGGAGCCATCTAACACTGTGTTGAAGGGATGCGGAGAGCCTGCCGGCCGGGGAAGGATCCCGGGAGTGGCCTGCTGAGGGAACAAGCTAGACAGAGAAGCTACGAAGGTACAGCAGGAACAGAGGACCACTGTTCGTAATGACTCCAAGCACAGTAATAACAGCAGCTGAGACCGTAGAGCTGGCTCAGTCGATAAAGCATTCACCTTCAGACTGCGAGAACCTGGGTTCAAACCCTGAAACCCAAGACAAAATAAGAGTAAGAGCTGGGCCTGGTGGTCTGCATTTGTAACTCCAGAGCTGCGGAGGCAGAGGCAGGTGGGCCCTGCTCCGAGTCAGACTTGAGGGACAGATGGCAGCATGTGGAGCAGACTGGTTACGTCAGTGAGGCCAGCCAGTTGTTTCATTTTTGAGGTGTTCAATAGCCCAGCCTATCTGGGGAGCTTCAGACTACTACTGAAACCCTGTCTCAAACAGGAAAGTGGACAGCCTTTCAGAGGACATCTGAGTTTGTCTCTGATCCTATGCATGTGTGCACATTCGAGCTGGCATGCATGCTCTCACACATACACACACACACAAACACACGTATGAGCTCACAGTGACCATCACTGATGCGCTGCAGCTCTCCCTGGCTCTGATAGGGTCCTAAGCACTCAAAGCTGATCTCAGCAGCCTCCCGGGAGAAGCAGACGATCCTCCCTGTTTTCCTGAGGAGGAGGATAGGGCATGGAGAGGTGGCACACCAGGCCGAGGTCACTTAACCTGGGCTTCTCCTTTACCCTTGATGAGAAGCCCCTATGGAAAGGAGACTCATCTCCAAGTCACCCCAGACCCCACATGGAGCTGTGCCTGCAGGTCACATGGATCAGGGGCACTACAACGGTGACGTGTCCAGTGCCAGCCCCCAGCCAGGTCTCTTCTCAGAGCTTCATACAGACTCTTCCCAGCAGCCCTACAAGATGTCGGCTGATTGTCCCCATGAGGCAGAGGAGGACCCAGATACCAAGTCATCAGTGAGGCTGTGGGTTAGTGGGCAGCTGAGCCTGACCTGGTCCCCTGACCCCAGATACATGCTATTCTGTAACATACATGTGTGCGTTCAGTCCAGAACTCACAGCGCTCCCTCTTATGTATGCCAACAAGTGTGTACACATACAAACATACATGTGCATTGGTCACTTACGAGCAGGCACAAAGGGGGATGTGAGCCTTGTTGGCAGCTTTAGAAGGGAGCAAGGACCTCAGAGTAAGTCCACTGCTAAGCTTCCCACCTGGAGCAGATGAGCACCGTGCATTACAGAGCTCAGGATCCCGTGCTGCCCAGCAGCTGCAGTTGGTTCTTTCCACAAAACTGTCTACTACGCCCGTGGATCCCTCTTCTGTGAACCCAGCAACAGCATCACCCCTCCACATGGCTCTAGGGACACAGTGAGGGGAGACCCATGAAGCACTGAGAGCCATGCTGGGCACACAGTGAGTGCTCAATACGTACAGAATTAGTATATTCCCATGAGCACAGGGTTCCCCTGACTCCCAGCAACAGGCAGACCCTGTGCACCTCGGCAAGCAGCCCTCCCCTGCCCCTTGTTTGAAAGTCTCATTGATCCAGGCATCCAATGAAATGTCACCGTCAGCTAGAAATCGGCCGCCTTTGTTATTTCCCCATGCTGGCTGATTCTATCGGAGTCTCACAATTATTTTCTTTGTCCCTCCTGTTCCTTCTCTGTGGGCATCAACACAGAACAACAGCTGCACCTGGCCCTGTGTTTTAATCACCTCAGGAATGCGCAGGAAACTGTGTGGGTTGGGGACGTGGCGCCAGAGGGGCAAGTGGTTGATCCAGACAGGACAAGAGGAAGGCCAAGGACCGGAAGTGAGACGCAACCAGGGGTGGAATGGGATCGTTGGAAAAGCTCCCACAGTCTGGGTGAAGTTAGCTGTGCTGGTGGCTTTGTTCCTGTGGGACATTTCCAGAGAGAGGACAGTCCCTCCCAGCAGCAAGCAGAAGCCATTGTGTCTAGAGTTAACTGCCCACCAGAGCCTTCCAGGCACTGAGTCTGCAGCCCGGCCTTCCCTTCTCACGTGACTCCATTTCCCATCTCGTCACCTTGGCCTTGCTGCTTCTAAAGCATTCCCAGGAGACCTCTTCATACACATGCTGGCTGCTCTCTGCCCTGGTTTCCATATCCTCCCTCCCCACGCGCAGTTGTCTGTCCTCAACTATGACAGGGGTCTGTGTTCCTCTGTTTTCTCTAACTGTGTGGTTGTTAACCTCCCTCACCGACTATACTGACTACAGTCACAAAACAGACATGCTCAGTGCCATGTTTCCAAGAAGGCTTACCTGAGGGAAAGCCCCTTTCTCTGTCTCCTGAATGTGACTGGTTGCCATGCATCTTCCCACAGTGATGGACGATGCCTCTTCTTCACTCTTAAATGAAAATAAAGCCTTCCTTCCCTGGGTCGCTTCTGTAAGTATTTTTCTGTCAGCAACAGGAAAAGCAGCCAACAGAGAAGTTGGTGCTGTGGCCGGGTGTCCTGTGGCCGTTGCTATGGTTAAGGAGCCACGCTGTTTGCAACCTTTGGGCCTGGTTTGTGACTTGTGGGCTGAAGAAGCCCTGGGGTGCAAGAAGCTAAACTCGGAGGGCGTTTCCAGGGGAGTGTGGGAGACCAGGGTTCTGAGAGAAATGAACAGTAAACACTGGCTCGTGAGGTTTCATGGGGACAAAGACGCCATCAAGAACTGGGCTAGGAGCCACATATGGTTTCCTAGAAATGTGAGTTAGATTGAATTCAAAAGTGGTGGACTGATTGGACAAGAAATTTCAAGGTGGCACAGTGTCCAGACCGTGGCATGGTTGCTGCTCGCCGTTCCTAGTCAGAATTACAGCGGCAGACAGCAGCACAGACATGAGAGGATACACATGCAGTAAGGACAGGAAAGCACTGTGATGTCGCAGTCAGCCAGCCGGTTCATCTTGAGGGGTACAGAAGCAACACGTGTTTTTAATGTATTTTAGAAAGGTCAAGGGTCATCATAACCTGGGACCAGGCAGTATGGCTGAGTCCCCAGGGAACCCTGCCACAAGCTTCCACAACAAACCCAGCACCAGGGTTGTCTGCATCTTGCTTTGACCATTTACAGGCAGCTATAGATGGAACGTGGCGTATTTGGTTTTGCTCAGAGGGATGTAAGGACAGGGCAGAACCTGATGAGAGCTAGTTGCAGCAGGGGCAGTCTGGGTGAAATGTGTGACAGGGGCCTGGCTTTCATTATCTCAGTCTTTTGCATTCATGTATGTTTGAAATTTTCCAAATTGTGAAGTGGAATTGTTTAAAGACTGGACCCCTAGATCTAAGCACAAAATCATAGATGACCCCTATAGGCAGCGTCCACCATCCATGGAGGAGTGCCGGCCACGAGGCTGCACTTCTGAACAAGCCTACCTGGGTCCTGACCAGGATTGCAGCCTGTGATATGGAGCTGTGTGGCCTTAGGCCAGTTATTTATCCTCTCTGTAGCTCAGTTTCCTCCGTTGCAAGTGGAAAGCTATACAATCGGGGTGCTCATTTGCTAAGGCCGTTACAAACAATGGCTACACAACACATGCTCATTGTCACAGTCCTGAAGAGACCTCAAAAGGTCCAAACAGCAATCCTCCTAGAGGGCTCAGAGCTCTCTGCCTTTCCAGCTTCCAGAGGCCAGCAGCACCTGTTGGCCCCACCTCCTCCATCTTCAAAGCCACAGTCACAGAGTCTTGTCTGACCTCTGACCTCTGATGTCCTGCATCCCTCACACCTCGACTCTTGGAATTGCAGTGAGCCCACCAGGATAATCAAGAATGACATCTCCAGGCTGGCGAGATGGCTCAGCGGATAAGAGTACTGACTGCTCTTCCGAAGGTCCTGCATTCAGATCCCAGCAACCACACGGTGGCTCACAACCACCCATAATGAGATCTGATGCCCTTTTCTGGTGTGTCTGAAGACAACTTCAGTGTATTATGCTGGAGCTAGCAGGGCCGGAGCGGGCCGAAGCGAGCGGGGCCAGCAGAGGTCCTGAGTTCAATTCCCAGCAGTCATACACATGATGGCTCACAGCCATCTGTACAGCTACAGAGTACTCATACACATAAAATAAATAAATCTTAAAAAAAAAAAAGAATGACATCTCCAACCAAGGACCTTAGTCTAGTCACCTCTGAGGTGTACCTTTTACCATGCCAAGGTACATAGGTTAAAGAGAGCAAATGTGGTGATGTCTTGGGGAACATTATTCAGCCCACTGTGAGGGGTCATTGTGGGACTGACTGTGGGGAACACGTATGATTATACCCGGGTGGTGGCGATTTTCTCATCGCTATGACAAAATACCCAAGGAGAAGCAGTTTGAGGAACGAAGGGGCCTGTTCTGCTCAGTTCAAGGTGACAGCCGGCGTTGTAGGCGTGGTGGCAGAGGCAGGAAGTCGCTGGTCACCTTACATCTGTGAGACTGAGCTGTGAAACATCAAAGCCCTCCCCCAGTGACCCACTTTCTTCAGCAAGGCTCTCTATCCCCTGAAGGCTGGTGACCACGCACTGAGCAAGGGAGCCCGTGACAGGCATTCCACATTCAAACAACAAGAATCAGCACATAAGCAGCCGGCAGGAACTAATATTGTAATATCTTTATCATATAGTGTTAATCAAGTCTTAAAACACTGAATACAGCAAAACAAGTATGGTTTGTAATGGGAATCATGGAAGGATTAAAAACAATGACAACTGCAGCGCCCCCTGTGTGCCAACTGACTCCCTCTCTCTCTTGTCCTGCTGACCGGGGAGCAGGAGTCCTGAGGGAGCTGGCACGACTCTCTGGTTCCATGAGGTAGCAGAAGACAGCAGCCACTCACGTCAGGGGAGTGAGCATGAAGAAATGGATAGGCACATGCCCCCTTCTCAGCACCAGACCGCCCAGCCAGCCGGTCACCGGACAAGGCACAGCGTTAGCTTCTGTTTTCTGAGCCCGTGTCACTCACAGCAGGGTGTACTCTCGATCCTTGGACTTTAATCTGCTCTTTATAAATCACAGGAGATGTCAAGTGGGGAGAGAGGCCACGAAGTGAGAAAGCAGCTGTGTCCGCAGGGCTTCACTGTCCTTCTTCATCTCCGGTGCGGCGGCCGATACAGTCACCCTGCTCATCCAGATGGGGGTCTCGGTTGATTTTTTGCCTTTATTTAAAAAAAAAAAACTTTTTTAAATGTCACAGTTTCTGATGTGAGAACATGAGAAGATGAAAGTTGAGCTAGAGTGTTGTGGGGGAGGAGATGGCCAGTCCAGGTGAGGTGTCCTGTGGTCTCTTTGTCCCCACCCGCTACATCTGCCCCTTTTCTGTCCACCTGACAGCTCTCTAGCTGTCTTGGTCCCCTGAAAATCTGTCCTTCTCTATCCAAGGTTCCCCATTGTGAGGTCAACGTTGGCAACATCTTGATGTATGCAGTAGTCTGTGTGGTTTCTCCTCGCCCCCTTGGTCAGGAGACGTGAAGTGCATGAGGTGCTTTCTGCGCGGTCCTTATGCTCCTGCGCGGTCCTTATGCTCCTGCGCGTGCGTGGTCCTTATGCTCCTGGCTGCAGTGATTGAGCTGAGGGTTGTCACCTGACCTGAGCTGGCCCAATCAGAGTGACTTGTTTTTCTTCCCTTCCTCAAGGGCTTTTATTGGCATCTATTAATTAATCACAGTTTTATTGGGCTCCTACTGGTATGGTCACGCATGTGCCCAATGCGTTTCAGACATGTTCACCCCATTACCATTACCGTCTCTTGCTCCCTCCCACTCTGGCTAATTAATTGCCTTCCTCTTCCCAACTCTCCCTTCCAGCTTTCATGGTATGTCTGTGTGTCTGTGTGTCTGTGTGTCTCTGTGTGTGTCTCTGTCTGTGTGTATGCGCGTGTGTGTATATGTCTGTGTGTGTCTGTGTGTGTGTCTGTGTGTGTATGTGTCCGTGTGTCCATGCCCGTGTGTCTGTGCGTGTGTGTGTGCGTGTGTGCGTGCATGTGTGAGTGTGTGTGTGTGTGTGTGTGTGTGTGTGTGTGCCCTAACAAGTTGTATTAGTGTTGCTCACAGGAAATAAGTGAGCGTTATTTAGACTCTACAGATAGCTATACCACTGAAGAAAATGTCTACCTCTCCCTTGCCGGTCAAGCACTCTCTGCAGGGAGGGTGGGACCCCATAACCCCCTTCTTGTGCCAACATGTCACAGCTGGCAGCAAGCATTTCTTGCTGTTCCCCTCCATCCTCTGACTTTTACCTGCTTTCTGTCTCTTCTTCCACAGCGTTCCCTAAGCCTTGGAGGGAGACAACAGAAAAGACTCAACATGTCGAGACCCAGATGTTAAGGCCTGATGCAAGTGGGATGGATACTTGGATCCAAGTCTGCCTGAAACCAATCCCTTCTCATTTCCAGACTTAAATATGTTAAAGTCTCTGTTCCTGACAAGCCAGGGGCTTTAACTCAGAACCCCCAAATACAAGGTTGTGAAGAGACAGGGCCATTAGCTAATGCTAGAGGCACCAGTGGGAAGGTGAAGCACAAGGGGAGGGGAGGGAAGTCCCACGTGGTGAACATTGGGTAGGCAAGGTTAGAGCCTTTTCCTGAGGTGGATCTCTTCACACACACACACACACACACACACACACACACACACACACACGTGTCCTTTGCTGGTTAGTGGATATATTCTGGTAGGAGAACTGCCTGGTGTTACCTCCCTGACCAATGCTGGGCAGGTGCCAGCAGCCAGACTAAGGTCCTGGTCGTCAGTCACGGGTCTGGTAGAAGGACACGCTTGGGTACATGGGACCCAGGCATATAGGACCCAGGCATCTGAGGCCCAGGTCCAGGATGCTGGCCCTGCAGCTGCTTCACAGTGAGTCTTGAGTTTTCCAAGTAGGTGTGATTTTATCCCTGCATCCCCAGTATAACAGCTGGAAGATTCTCTGCAGGCAAGTACCACAGAGGTCACAGTGGGACACAGTCCCTATGAGATACTTGACATCTGAGATGCCACTTGTTAAGGGCTCTGGAAACATGAAATTGGCCTGACAGTTTGGGTGAGATGGGAATTCTTAAAGCAGTTTTAGATTACAGAAAAATGAAAGAGAGAGTCTGGGATTCCGCGCACGCTTCTGAACTGAAGATGGTTTCAGTTAGTCAAAGTTTGGAAGTCCCCAAAAGTCTAGACTGTTTCTTTTAAATTCTTCCCTTTGTGTATCTGTGAACACATCTGAACAGAGAATCTGTCCCAGCCAGCACAGGCTGCCCAGCCAACAGGCTCTCGAGGCAGAATGGGAAGAAGGGGAAGAGTAGTCTCCGTGGTGACATGTTCCAGAGGCTGAAGCAGGAGGAGATAAGTTCAGAGCCAGTCTGAGCTATATAATGAGACCCTGTCTCAAAAACAGTCAATCAATCAATAAATGAACGAATAAACAAGGGTTCAGATTAAAGATGTGGTGGTGCACACCTTTAATTTTTAGGTGTGATTTTTAGGCCATCCTAGTCTATATAGTGAGATCCAAGCCAGCCAGGGCTACACAGAGAAACCTGTCTCAAAAAAAAAAAATCAAGCAAGGGTGTGGGACCTCACAGAAGATAAGAAGAAAGGAAGGAGGGAGAGAAGAAAGGAAGGAAGGACACGCTCAATATCCAATATCTAGCCTCCTGAAAGCCAATAAAGGAGAATGAAGAAACTCCCAGGATAGCCCATTTCCAACTCTCTTAATCCAACCTCCAATTCATTCACTTGACAAGCATTTTATGAGCACCCATTGGATGCACAGGGACAGCTCCTTGTCCTTTACAGCTCAGAGGTATACACCAGGAGGCAATTGCCATGTGTGGTACTGAGTCCCATTCCCTACACATCTTCAGAGTGGCCTGTCCACACTGCGTGGAGTCCCTGAGGAATCCCAGCAGCTCCTCCAGTGCTCACACTCACCAGGTTCACACCGCTCACTGCCCATGCTGTCGGGACAGCTTTGCAATGGTGCAAAAGGATGGAGTCACAGTGCAGCTCACTGCCCTGCCTACAGATGCCACCTCCTCCTCATCACAGGGCTGTGGGCTAGCTCAGGAACCCCCTACTCCCCTGTATCCTGTTGTCTCCTCTGGCAAGCTGGGCTGCTCCAGGCCAGGGCTGCTCAAATATGAGCCCAGCTTCTAAATGACAAGCCCAGGATGGGCAGGTGACCCCGCTGCAAACAAGCTCATTCCAAGTGGCAATCTCCAGGCATTTCTAGGCAATGCCCTTCCTGCTCAGCTGGAAGGGTCTGAAAGAGACCCCGTGTCTCCTCCTGGAAGGGGACATAGAAAGTAACCAGGTAGAAGGCCCATCCAGGGTAGCTGCTGCTCACCCTCACCCCAGTGCAGATACACAAGCCAACGAGACACATCGGATGCATGTGGCTCCCGAGGATGTAGGCAGAGTGACAGGAACCCATCATTCACCACAGCGAGAACTGGGGACCAGAGGCCTGGAAGTCCTTCTCGCTATTAGTTCTCGTTCTGTGGCTTTTCCTCTGCCAGTGTTCCCACAGAAGAATATTTGCTGGCCATGTCTGTAGGGCTCCCGACACCTCACAATTCTTTGGGTCTCCCAGGAGAGAGAAGACTCAATTCCCACACGGGAGTAGTTCTTAACAGTCGAGAGTAAGTTGGATTTTTTTAATTACATTTAAATTTTTATTTGTGGGACCACACATGCTGTGATGTGTATGTAGAGGCCAGAAGACAACTTCTGAGAGCCTGTTCTGTCCTTTCACCATGTTGGTTCTAGGATCGAACTCAAGTCGTGTGGCTTGACAGCAAGCTCCTCTGCCCACTGAGCCATCTCATCAGCCCACGAGTTGGATTTTGATAAATAATGTCACTGGAGGTGAACTTTTAAAAGTACCACATTGGGGCCGGAGACACGGCTCAGCATTTAAGAGTGCTGTAACAGGGGATAAGTTCCCAGCACCCAGCTCTAGTGGCTCATGACTAACCATAAATCTAGTTCCTGGGATACATTGGCCTCTGAGGGTACCACACTCAGGTGCACAAACACGTACACATAATTTAAATACATAAATACATAAATAAATAAAACACCATATCACAGGGGCCTTTCGAGATGAGAACCCTCTAGAAGGTTCCATCTGAGGCCAGCACTTTCCCCAGCTCCATGAGCAACCAGTAATGCACAAGCTTTTTTCTGCTGAGAACATTTTAGGCTTTGAGTTAATTGAAAAGTATGGCTCAGCACAGTTTCAGATTACAGAATATGGAGCAGAAGGAACAGCGCTCCACGGTCCCCTCTCCACCCCACCAAGAGTGACACAATAGCCACCGCAGCTTCTCCTGTGACCCCATCCTCTGCGGCATTGGCAACACCTATGGCCCTCCAGCGTGAATGTGTGCGATGGGAGCGGATCTTCCCTGCAGCTCCAGGCCCCTCTGTTGTCTCTCCACACCTCTTCCCTCCCCTGGCATCGCCACAGACTTGTCTTTAGATTTTTCCAGAAGTCTTTTCTGACTAGCTAAGTTGTGGGTTTGTTTGGTTTTGGTTTTGGTTTTGTTTTAACCCAAATGGTTTGCATGTTTGTTACATGTCTGTCAGCTCTTCTGTAGAAAGACTATCTGATGTCTGTATGGATGTGACACCTGTCAATAATAAGTCTGATGGCCTATGGCTGAGGCAGAAAATAGGAGGTGGGACATCTGGAAGAAGAGAGAATTCTGGGATAGAGCCAGGCAGGAGAGTCTCCCAGGAAAATGCAAGGAGACGGACACCTGGTACCAGAGCACAGACACATAACAGGATGTAAGTTAAAATAAGTGAGTTTTATTAAGTTATGAGTCTAGTCAGAGAAGAGTGTAGCTATATGACCAAGGTATTTGTAAATATATTTTTGAGTCCAAGTCTTATTTCTGGGAGCATGGGGCTGGGAGGTAGAACTGGATTTAACTTCTACACCCTTCCTTCCTGTTGTCTCACCTTTGTTCAAATAGAGTTTGGTTGGTTGGTTGGTTGGTTGGTTGGTTTGTTCTCTGCCAGACCAGGGATTGAACCCAGGGCCTCATGCATTCCAGGCAAGTGCTCTACCAACTGAGCTACACTCCCACCATCATATTTTCACATCCCCATGGGTGTCTAGGATGTTTCTGTGGTGAGTGGGCAGGCCTTCCAGACACTGCTGAGGCATGCTTACCAACCCCCAAAGGAGCTTCCCCTCCAAGGCCCCTCTGCCCTTCTGGAAAGTGCTGCAGGGCACAGGTGGGGCCTTTGGGGCTAGGCTAATTGAGCCAGAGAAACTGACATGTGACGTCGCCCCTGAGAGGGAAAGAAAATAGAATGTAAGAGTCACATGACTAATTATTTGGGGTGACCGATGTGAGGCATGGACTGGACCCATGGAATCCATTGTTTGGCATCATCTTTCTCTGCTTGGTGACTCGGTTTCACATCTCCACTGTAACAGGTCCCCGCTCCTGATTGGGAATCACATGACTATCAGTGAATCACTGTGTGGAGGAGAAGGAGGACTTGGAGATCCTGGTGGGCCTATGAGCCAGTACCCAGGCTATAATGTTAGACAGCACGAGCCTAAGCCTAGAAATGGAGGTTCGGGAGACAGCTCTTCTGTGTGCACAGAGCGTGGACAGAATAGGGAAGGCTCCTAAAAGTAATATCGAAACTGGGCTTCCCAAGAGCCCATTGGCTACAACACCATGCTGAGTGAAGGAACGGGGAAAGAAGCCTACGAGGGGAAAGAAGCCTACAAGGGGAAAGAAGCCTACGAGACGCTCCTCACACCAGGGGCATCAGGACAGAGTCACGGAGGAAGGCACATGTGGAAAAGCTGCTAATTAAGGTCAAAGTCCACCATTCACCTGACAGCTTTGGGGGCTTGGCAAGTAATGGGGGACTCCCTTCATTAAAAGGTTTTCTCCTTCTCTGACCTAGTCTGGGGAGAGTTCTAAGACCCCCACATTCGCCTCTAATTAGTTTATAGGATCAATTTTCATTCTCCTGACAAAACCTGTTCAGCCAGCACCTGAGAGCCCTGAAATGCCTCCCCATGCTAATGAGGCATTCCAGGTACCCTAAGCCCCCCAGCCAATGACCTCTGCCCATCATGAATGTTCCTACCCTCAGTCCCTCAACTTTATAAGCCTTCATAAATATAAGCCTTTATAAGTAATGTTGATCTGCCTACTGACAAGCTGTCCCTGTGCGGTCATTTGCTGTAAGTACTCACAGGGTACTTCCAAACCGTCCTCCACCACCACCACCACCAGAGTGAAGTCTCTCCTTCCACTGCCCTCGTGAACTGTATTGGCTGACACTCCATGAGAACAGGGAGACCCACAGACACATTTGTGATAAAGCCGGCAGTGCTGGTATTCGTAAGTGTTTTCACTGCTGTTATTTTGTCATGGAACGAACTAGAGAGAGGCATACCGGGTGAGCTTTGAACAGGAAGAAACGTTCCCGTGAAGAGCTCAACAAACAAGCAACTAGAAATTGTACCACAGACTGAAGGTAGCCAGTCCTTTACTGCCGACGATCCTGCTTCCTGGAGAGAAAACAGGCTTCATTTACCTGTTTTTAAATATTAAATTTGTGGCTCAATGACTTAACCTCTTAAAAAATTATTTGTACTTAATGTATATGGGTGTTTTGCCTGCCTATATGTCTGTGCACCTCCTGAGAGCCTGGCATCTGAGGAAGCCACAAGTGGGTGCAGGGTCACCTGGAACTGGGGTTACAGACAGTTGTGAGCAGTTATGTGAGTGCTGGAGACCAAACCCCAGTTCTTTGGAAGAGCCGCCTTTGCTCTTCACCTCTGAGCTGCGATGGCTTGCCTCTTTATCCCAGAGAGAAAACACATGTTTTGTGTAACACGCATGATCAGCCACATTTCATCTGAAGCTTACACGCTCATTAAACCTTCCCTCCGATTCGGTGCTTG
This sequence comes from Montemys delectorum, assembly GCA_019843815.1. Taxonomy (NCBI): domain Eukaryota; kingdom Metazoa; phylum Chordata; class Mammalia; order Rodentia; family Muridae; genus Montemys; species Montemys delectorum. The sequence continues at coordinate 5,263 of JADRCD010200567.1, read as the reverse complement.
GCTGCTAATGCTCCAATTGTCTGTAACTGGCCACTGAGGACAAGACTCAACAAAACAAGAGTGGAGAGTGAAGAGTAGGATGCCCTCCACTCTCCCGCTCTGAATACGGCTTGTGCTGCAAATCCACTTCTCACTGTGAACAACAGAGGAAATAAAAACTTCCAAACACAGCGGCGTAAGCAGCTCCAGTGAGAGGCCCCGGTACAATACTGATCCTGTGAAAGTGTGACCGTGAATCTGGAACAGGGACAGATTGTGGACTTGAAGCAGCCACACACCCCAATATTCCTCAGTCTAGCTGCCTTCTACGCCCCCAGGAACAGGACAGGACAAGGATGGTGGAGCCTAAAACTCTCAGAGATCATGCCTGGCCTCCGACTGCAGCCAGCCTCCAGCCCTGTGGGGTCCTGCCATATCAGCTGCTTCCAGGAGTGAACCTTGCCGACCATCACCACCAGCGGCATCTGCCTATGACATGGAGTCACCACCTGCATCTCCACAATCGGAGCAGCAGGCGGGCTAGAGGGACCATTGGGCTGAAGAGCAGATAGTATCTAAGAGTCTAGAAAAACAAGTCCGAGTGATGCAGAACCCAGAGCCTGTCACTTGGCCCAGTTTTCCACAGTCTGGGCACCCCGTCACTGAGACTCCTGCATGACTCCTGTGGAGCCTTGCCGCTGTATGGACACCAGCCTGACATCCCCTTGCAAGGTTAAAAGCCAGGCTGATGTAATCCCTCCTGCTGATCATGCAGATCAGCTGCTCTCTCTGTCTCTCTGTCTCTCTCTCTCCCTCCCTCCCTCCCCCCCCTCTCTCTGTGTTACTATGTATCCTTATATGCTTATATGAGTGTGAGTATATAAATGTTGTGTGCATGGTTGTGTGTGAGTGTGTCTATATGTGCACATTGTTGTGTGCATGTATGTGACTGAGTTTTTGTCAGTGTTATGTGTGAGTATTTATTAGTGTCATGTTGAATATGTGAATGTATGTGAGTGTCTCTGTGAATATATGTGACTGTATCTGTGTATACATGGACATGTGTGCACACCACATCTCCCTCTCACCCCCAGACACACACAGCATGAATTAACATGAGAGATCAGGTTAGCTCAGGGCTTTTAAGCTGACAAACAGGTATCAGACAAGTTGTCATGGAGAAGTGAGGGATTACTAGGGCCACCCATGTAGGTCCTGGGAGGCTCTGTAAGGAGGTCCAAGACTAACCGGCATTTTAATGGTGGCTGATATGCCTGCCTGTGAGGAAGGGTGTGTGGTGTACAGGTGAGGATGTATGTTGTGGACAGGGGTGCAGGGGTGTCTCTCTCTCTCTCTCTCTCTCTCTCTCTCTCTCTCTCTCTCTCTCTGTGTGTGTGTGTGTGTGTGTGTGTGTGTGAGAGAGAGAGAGAGAGAGAGAGAGAGAGAGAGAGAGAGAGAGTCAATCTTGGTTGTTAATTTGATGACATTTAGAGTCACCTGGAGACCTGCTGCTGGCCATGCCTTAGGGGCATTATCTTGGGGATTATTTTAGGGGTGGGAAGGCCCTCCCATGGTGGAAGGGCCCAAGGGGCCAGAGCAACAGGGAGGCGGATGCCAGGTTAGGGGGTGAAGGCACAGAGGGAGGGCAATGGGGAAACCAGAGAGAACACTGCCCTCTCCCCATAGCTGCAGGAGGCTGAGCAAGGAGTGAAGCTGCATGAGAGCAGGGGCTGGGGCCAGGACCTGAATTATAAACATGTGACTGGCGTTTATGAAGAACACTGCCAAGCCTCCATCAGGCCTTTTAAAATAGCTGCATCCTGCTCACAGCATGGCCTCATCAAAGTGCATCTGAAACCAGTTGCTGGAACAGGACTTTAAGGGAAACTTGATGATCTTGTTCTGCAGATAAAAAAAAAAAAAAAAAAAAAAAAAAAAAATCAATGTTACTCGCCATAAATAGAAGCCTGTAAAACAAAGAAACCACAGAAGTCACTTCACCAGCAGGAGCCACTGACCACCCAAGCTGGGGCCCTGCCTGCTTCGCTTTGTGAAAAAGCCTAAGACTGGAGAAGTCAAGCCAGCCCCAAACAGTCTCTCTGCCCAGAGTTCAAAAGACAGAGACGCCTGAAAATCCAAGCAGCTTCCTCCTGGCTCAGGAGCACCTCAAATCACCTCAGGAGCACCCCAAATCATCTCACACTGCTCAGAGACACCCCAGCTGCTCTCTCTTCAGTGAGTTTCAAAACACATTTCACTTTGCTGCTCAAGGCACAGCGGTCTCAGCACTGGGCAGCAAATGCTTCGTGTTACTTCTGAAGCAGGAGAAGCGGCTGCATACATGTGTTTCCTCCACACCTGCTCCACAAAGTAAAAGAAGGAAGGCAGCCCATCTGTCAGGGTCTCAGCACACAGGAGACCGAAGCAGGGGCATCTAAGACCAGGCTGGGTACAGACACAGTACATTTAAGTCCAGCCTGGGCTATACAGTGAGTTCCATTCTAACCTGGGTTATGATACCTTGTCTCTAACAACAACAACAACAACAACAACAACAAAATCTATAAATGAAAGCACAGCATGCCCTGCCTCGTGCCCCCTCCAGATTATCTGCCCTAATTATAATGTCTGTTATGAATGTTGCTGCCAGAGATCATTGTAGAGAGAGGCAAGAGAGGGAGGAAGCTGAGGGGCCAGTCGCATCTATCCTATGAGCCACAGTGAAGGAAGAAACAGATAATGTGGGACTCAAAGGACCAGACCTGTACTGGGCAAGAGTTCCCAGGGGTGCCCCTTTCTTGATGCTGAAGTATAATTTTAATTTTTTCAAATCCTATTTTTAATGATGGTTCTTAAATGCTTTAACTTCCCTTGTAATCCACCACCCACCGGAGGCAGTGGAAAAGAAAGGATACGGGGGAAGTGGACCTGTTTAGAAAAGTTCTTTGAAGCAACTCCCATCTGTGTTGTCTGGAAATCAGCAGTTCAGTTCACAGGTCAGCAGCGATAGCTGGATCCACTTGCAAACACTTCACGGATGCACCAGCAGTCCAGTTCAGTAGAGTTAGGATAGCAAACATGAATCAGCAGCGGTGGCACGACAGCAGAGACAGCCAGGCCTCAGCCTTGGCTCAAGTCAGCAGGAGGGACCAGCAGGAACTCCAGGAGAAGTTCTCAGCTGTGCTTCTCTCAGGGATGTGAAGATCACTATTTCCACCCTCCATATATCACATGTCCTATCACCTTGCCTCAGCACATGCATCCAATCATCTGAGTCAATGGAGTCCCAACAAATGCAGCTCAATGTAAGGCGGACCAATGCGTGCATCTTGTTTGCAAAGAATCCTTCATCACATGTCCCTTCACATGTTTGCTTTAGCAGAACATCCTCTCCCCTGTGTCTGCTTCAGCTAAATGTTCCTTCACGAGTCTGCCTTAGTCTCTTTCACCTGTGTCCGTTTCAGGAAAACACTCGAAGGAGTGTTTGCCCCTCAAAACACCATCCAACACTACTGACTCTCCAAAGAACTATTAGGTTTCCACTTCACTAGAGTCTCAAAACGTCACCCACTTCTTTTTAGGACTCCATAAAACAGACCTCAGAGTGGCCCAGTCACTAGTCTGCTAACCAGAGCTTTAGGATTACTTAGATCCACTTGGTCAGTGTGCCCCAAATTACTTTGTTCATCTTTCAAGACTCAGACCAGCTCGTCATTCATGCGCAAATCCTTCCATTCATCCATCCATACATGCATGTACATATACATACATGTATCCAACCTTCCATCTGCCCATCCATCATTCATTCATTCATTCATTCATTCACTCACCCATGTATCCATCTATCTACCCATCCATTCAGTCACTCATGCTCCTGAGCTCCTTGGTAGGTGGGGCGGGTATCTACCATGGTGTAGATTCTCTTCTTACTGCACTGACACTACGTCACCACAGAGGGCGTTTGTGCTCACAGCCCAGTCGTCTTTCTACAGCCCCATTGATCTTTAGGAAGACACTTCACGAGCCCTTTGCTTAGATCTCGTTCTGTGCTCCTGGTGTAAAGCAATGCCCTTCGTGGGTTACAACAACTGGCCCCCAACAGCTAGTGGTTCTGTTCTAAAGTGTGTCCACGCTTTAAAAGGCGGAGCCTTGATGGAGACAATGGACCAATAGGAATCAGGTCTTGGAGCTTATAGCCCAACCCTACTTTCTCTTCACTCTCTGCTTCCTGAGTGTGAATGCAATGTCACCCTCCAGCCTCTACTGCCCCGTGCCTTCCCTGTTGCCTCCTGCCATGGTGGATCATCCTCAGGGACCATAAACTAGAATGAACTCTTTGTCCTTTTAGCTGCTTTTGTCACAGTATTTGTGACCCTGACAGGAAAAGAAACGAAGATGGAGCCCAACATCTGCGAGAGTCACACCCATCTCACCTCTTCCCAAAGGAATTGGGAAGGATATTAAAGCTGAGGGGAGAGAGGGAGTGGTCTGGGGAGGAAGGGAGGTGGCAGGGGAAGGGGAGGGGCGGGTGCTAGGCTGTGCTCAGCTCTGCCTCGAAGATCATACCGTGTTCCTCTGCAGTGATGGACTGCCCCTCTTAAGCCGGGAGCCAGAAGACAGCTTTCCTTGCCCAGACGAGAAAAACAATTCTACGGAACCCAGAGGACTGATTTCCTTTGAAGGGTCTGCTGTCAGACAGACCAGGGAAACCCCCCGTGACAAACCCCTTCCTTGGAGCTGCCAGGTGCTCTCTCTCTGAAGCTGCCGCAAAACTGAGCCACATAGTCATACCTGACATTTTCCGAGCACTCGGTAAATATCCCCTCGGCTCTGTCCCTTGGGGAACATGAACTCAGGCACCACATGTTGTTTCTATCCTTCCTTAATACTTCCTTGGAGTAAAGGTTGCTCCAAAGCCCCTCACCTCTGGGTCATACCCAGCTCTGTGACAGACTTAATTCATTTCCAGCTGCTGGCATTTCCTGCAGGAAAAGGCCATTGACAGACTGAAGGTGTCCTCCAGCCCCCTCCAACACCCAACTCACACATCTCTCTTTCTCTGATGTTGGTGTATGCTTATTTTAGGGGCCCAGATAGGAGAGGAAATATAAGACTAAGTGGGTATTTAGGCATAAAGAGCAGTTTTCATTTAGGGTGTGTGTGGAGGGTGTGGCATGGTGTGGTGTATGTGTGTGTGTGTGTGTGTGTGTGTGTGTGTGTGTATGGTGGTGTGTATGTGAAAGTGTGTGTGGTATGGTGGTGTGTGTATGTATTTATATGTGTG
>JADRCD010200566.1:7844-26304 GCA_019843815.1 Montemys delectorum | reverse complement strand
ATATATATATATATATATATGTATATGTATCTTTTCCCTCTGGGACAAATGATTAGTTCTGGAGAGTCAGGAAAATGTATTTTTACTGAGATTCTCTGTCATCTATGTATCATCTCTCCTTCTATCTATCTTATTACTGGGGATTGAAATCAGGGATTTCTACTTACTATGGCAAATGCTATGCTTCTGACCTATGTAATAAACTCTTTTTACTTTTTATTTTGTGAGAGTCTATGTTATCAGGGGTTTTCCTTGAACTTATCTGTAGCCCAGACAGATATTGGACTTGTGAGCCTCCTGCCTTGATTATTTGTATGTTTGTTTGTTTATTTATTTATTTATTCATTTGTTTTTGATCCAGGGTTTCTTTATGTAGACCAGGCTGGCCTTGAATTCAGAGAGATCTGCCTGCCTATGCCTCTGGAATGCTGGAATTAAAGGCATGTGCTACCACACTTGGTCTTTAATTCTGCTTTTAGAAAATGTTCATCTAAATTCCAGAAGCTGATGAGCGTCTTATACCCAGTTTCTTCCTGTCCTTTGAGTTTTCTGGGTACACTTACCAAAACCAAAAATCTTCTGACTTTGGAAGTTTTCATGATCAAGTTCTGAGTATTTCTGTTTTTCTTTTTTTTTGTGTATTTTTTAGGGGGCAGGTATTTTACATAGCTGTCACTCTGGAACATTCAACTTTGCTACAAAGTTGCCTTCTTAGAACTTTAATTTTATCTTTGGAATAAGGATAGTAACTCTTCATAGACAGCCGTGATGAGCAAATGAAGCATCATAGGAAAAAAGCACAAGGCGCCCAGTAACGGTGCAGCAAATACTGGGAATCAATGAACACATTACAGGAGGGATTTAATTCAGTTTTGTTTCTTTCTAAGGAGGGAACTTAAGAAATTTATATTTCAACCTGTTCATCAACGTCAACTCCATCGAGTTGCCGAAGCGCAGGGAAGTTGTTTGCCATGGCCACGGCGATGATGAATATTCTTTTTGCAGAGCTCTGAAAGGAGGTAAGCATCTGGCTTGTACTGCTCACAGACTAGACCAGAGTTCCTTCTGAGGCTGTTAGGACGAGGGAACCCTGAAATCAGGAAGCTTCCTAACTGATAATAATGCTCGGGTTCTCTCCAAAGTGTCGTTCTTTGAAGCATAAATATTTTACAGTTGTGTGTCCACATGGTGTATCACGGGAGGAATGTTACATTTTCACCTTTTCAGATGAGGATTTCACATTTACTCTCGGCTACAGATGTCTTTTTCTAAATAGCAAATGTCTAGCCATCAGTGTGCACTTGTCTGAGTTTTCTCTGCACTTATGTTGGTTTCTTTAATAATCTCTTCTTTTTATTTGAATCCTGGAATCGTTACTACTACCATCATTATTTGCTTTTTGGGGTAAAAATGTCACTTTGGCCCTGGGTGGTATCAAATTCTTTATGCAGTCAAGGCTGGCTTTGAACTTCCTAATCTTCAGGCCTCCATCTCTCCTTTTTTGTTGTTCATATTTTTTCAGATAGGGTCTTTCAATGTGGCCCAGGTTGTTCTGGAGCTCACTATGTAGACCAGGCTGCCCCAGACTCACATGCTTCCAAAGTGCTGGGATTAAAGGCATGTCCCACCATATCTGGATGTATTTTTTTTTTGTGGGAGAGCCTACTGTGGCGATTGGGTGCTTGCCTAGATGCATGCCTGTATACTGCATGCCTGCACACGTGTGTTTGCCTGGTACCTGAGTAGGCTACAGAAAGGTGTTGGATTCCTTGTAGCTGGAGTTGCGGATGCCTGTGAATTGGTGTGTAGGTGCTGAGAATTGAACCTGGGTCCTCTGAAAGAGCAGCCAGTGCCCTTCACTGTTGAGTTGTCTCTCCGGCCCCTTGTAAATTTCTCTAGCACAACTATTTTACAATGATTCCACACACTCTCTGTGGGATTGTATTGACATTCTATTAGAGTTTTCTGTTTCATTTTCTTGATATCTAAGATGTGCTAGAATCAGCATAGCCTGCCTGATGACTCTTTCTCCATTCTTTCCAAAATATATCTGTTGAACATAATCTGAGCAGGCCATGATTTTGGTCCTGGGGATGTGAAGTTGGGTAGTCATGGATCCTTCTTTAAAAACTCACTGTGTCCTAGAAAAGACAATTGCAGAGGAAGGCCACAAATAGGAATATACTGTTAGTTTTATCTATGTAGCTGTCTAATACTGGTGACAGGAAGACACATATAAATCTTCAGAGAATTTTAGTAGCATGTTCAATCTGAGACCATCAGAGGGTGAGGAGGAACATTTTGTGGAAAGGAAAGAACAGATGGAAGTCCATCCAGCCACACTTGGAGAGTGATTCCTGTCCTTTTCTCTTTGTTCTGGAGCACAGAATTACTGCAGGTGAGCTGACAAAAGAGGGTGGGGTGAGGATGTAAGTCATGCCTAGAATGTTGGTCTGTATCCTATGGTAAGTAAAAAGTGATGACCTACTAAGATTTCCATTTTTGTAAATAAATAGTGTCCTTATGTCAGAAGATGGCTGTGGCAGACAACTTGCTTCAAAGGAAGAACACCCAGGAGGTTATGAGAGACCATTAGGGATTCAAACATAGCAACCCTGGGCTCAGAGATGAGATGGTGCAAGGTCATACATGGAGGACTTAAAGGAAAGGCAGGGCATCCTAAGATGTTTATGTGGCAGTCAAAGATTAGGTAACACCAAGAGCCACTTGAGAGCAGGTGATGTGACATCTGTATGTATTATCTGAGGTGATGTGTATCAAAGAAGGGGCAGATTTTAAAAGAGAAAGATAACAAGCTTTGGTTTGGGCATGTTGAGCTTAAGATAATTTTGGAACATTCAAATAAACACGTCCATCTGGCATCTGAGCATGTGGGCCCAGAGCTTAGGACAGATTTAAAAAGCACTAATGTGGGGGCTAGGGAGATGGCTCAGTGGATAAGAGCATTGGCTGCTCTTCCAGAGGACCAGCTTCACACAAGCTCAGCATCCACATAATAGCTCACACCTGTCTGTAACTCCAGTTCCAGGGGTATGGGACCCTTACCCAGACAAACATGCAGGCAAAACACCAATGCACATAAAGTAAATCCCGAATAACAAACAAAACAAAACAAATACCAAACACTGAAGGGATCCTAGAAGCCAGAGATTAAAATTTTCAAGTTCCATGGGTCTATTTTTAAAAGTAACTTTCCATTTTGTTGTTACATCTTTAGGATATAATATTTAGAAAATATGGTAAGTAAAAATTACTCACAATCTTACCACTTTTTACACCTTCTCCCCTTGTTCTTCTTCTTCTTTTTTTTTTTTTTTAGATTTACTTTATTTATTTTATGTGTATGAGTACACTGTAGCTGTATAGATGGCTGTGAGCCATCATGTGTGTGGCTGCTGGGAATTGGACTCAGGACCTCTGCCAGCCCTGCTTGCTCTGGCCCCGCTCACTCCAGCATAATTCACTGTAGCTGTCTTCAGATACACCAGAAGAGGGCGTCCATTCTCTTTACGGGTGGTTGTGAGCCACCATGTGGTTGCTGGGATCCGAACTCAGGACCTTCGGAAGAACAGTCAGTGCTCTTACCTGCTGAGCCATCTTGACAGTCCCTCCCCTTGTTCTTTTAAAAAAACCACATTTATGTATAAATAAATGTCTATTTCAAGGCATCTGAAACTCAATGAGTCTTTTTCTTTTTCTTTTTTTTAGACTAGTCAAGTGCAGTAGTGAGAGGGGGGAAGTGTAGAACAGGAGTTCAATCTGTAACTGACTGTGAACAATCAATTGAGATAACTCACTACCTTCGGACCAGCCTCAATGAGTCTTCTAGCCTTGTTACCGTAATCTTGGGTGTAAGGATGCTATAGCTAAGTGCCACTAATTGGTTACTTAGAATAATGCAGATTTAGAGGACAGAAGTCTGGTGTCAGGTGCCAGCAGGGTCATGTTCCCTCGGAGGGTTCCAGGGGAGGATCTATTTCTGCTCACTCTCCAAGTTTCTGTAGCTTTAGGCGCTTCTTAATTCACAAATAGCCATTTCCTTCTTAGCTCTTCACATTATCTTCATTTTGTCTGTTTCAGCATCCAGATCCCTGCCCCACCCCCTTTTAAAGTAAAGACCAGCCTATGAGCTTTTGGGCCCACCTCAGTGACATCGGATTAACTTGATTTGTGCACACTGGCTCTGGATTATGTTAAACTCATTATTTCTTGGAATTAAAATGACCACCTGTCTTTTTGGGAGATGTTATTCAGTTTATAGTACTATCTGAGACTTGGTTCCTGCTACCTGCAGTGTTGCTAAGAGAGCTGGTCTGGGACCACGGGTAATGGTGTGGAACCTTTTGGAGAAGACAGAGGGACCAGAGAAGGCTTCTGTTTTTCTTTCCTCTGACCCAGCTTAGTTATTTTCGGGCTTCTTCAGTGAACTTAGAGGCCTCTAGCTTTCTCTATCAACACAGAGGAGGACAACTGCCCAGGATGGGCTCTATCCAAGACAGACAGACCTGTAACAAAGAGGCTTGGCCGGTGGGAGAGGCTAAGACTCTTGCCTGATCTGCTAAGTGCTCTGGTAGTCCTCAGAACAAAAACCTAGTGGTCTCTCCTAATTTCCTTCTCGAGCCTCCAGATCTCAGCCACTTCCTTTCTTCTTTCCTTTACAAATCTGCTACGGTTGGCTTCCCAGTGACGCTCCGTGCACAGAAGCGGTTTATAGTTGGAGCTTAGTGGTTTGTGATTGTACTCATGGCATTTCTAATAATTTTTCCAGAGAGTTTTATAAAGCTTTTTTTGTTTTTTGTTTTTTGAAACAGGGTTTCTCTATATAGCCCTGGCTGTCCTGGAACTCACTCTGTAGACCAGGCTGGCCTCAAACTCAGAAATCTGCCTGCCTCTGCTTCCCAAGTGCTGGGATTAAAGGTGTGTGCCTCCACTGCTCAGCAGTTTTATAAAACTTGAGGAGACGATGGTGTGTGTGCCCATCTTCCCCGCTGGGTGGGTTCTTTGTTTCTCACTGTCTACACGTCTGCTGGCACTTGGGGACTTGTATGGACACTTTTCTTATCATTTCCATGTCCTACCACCTGTCATCTTCTGCTGCTGCTGGTTTCTGGGCACAAGGAAGTTCAGAATTAGGGATGAATACTCTGCAGTGTCAGGAGTGGGGCATGCCCAACTCACTAGCTGGCAGCTATGTGGTACAGTATGTGGCAACCCCGAAACAGGAACCTGGTGGAAGGGAAGCCCACTGTTGTCGGCATAACACTATCTACACCATCTTAATCTTCACTGTGTCTTGAGCACTGCACTTTTTATTTTATTTTATTTTATTTTATTTTATTTTATTTTATTTTTGAGAAAGGATCTTACGATGTAGCCCTGCATGGCCTGGAACTCAATAGGTCGACCACACTGGCCTCACACTAGCAGAGATCCACCTACTTCTGCTCCTGACTGCTAGCACCAAAAGTCTTTACCATGACACCCAGCTCCCATTATACATTGTATGTCTCTTTACATATTTATGTTCTGAATAAATTAGCTGTTTTGGGGAAGAGATAATTATGTGCTGACCATTGTTTCCTTATTCCATGTACAAAGTGGACTTTCAGTTAATATTCTTTGAATGTTATTACAATTCTCTTTTTAATTTTTCTTTTTAAAATTTCTTCTTAAATTTTATTTAAATTAAAAATTTTTAAACATTTTTTAAAAAATATTTATTTATTTATTTATTATATGTAAGTACACTGTTGTTGTCCTCAGACACACCAGAAGAGGGCATCAGATCTCATTATGGATGGTTGTGAGCCACCATGTGGTTGCTGGGATTTGAACTCAGGACCTTCGGAAGAGCAGTCAGTGCTCTTACCTACTAAACCATCTCACCAGCCCCTAAATTAAAAATTTTAATTACATTAATTTTAAATCAAAAGCACTGAGGACCCAGGTTCCCCATCCACCCATCTTAACCAGGAATCAGATATTGTCTTGTAGACTCCATTGGCACCAGGCATGCACAAGTATACATTTATTTTATTTTATTTTATTTTTTATTTTTCAATTTATTTTATGTGTATGAGTACATTGTAGCTGTACGGATGGTTGTGATCCATCATGTGTGTGGCTGCCGGGAATTGAACTCAGGACCTCTGCCAGTCCCTCTCGCTCCAGCCCGCTTGCTCTGGTGTAATTCACTGTAGCTGTCTTCAGACGCACCAGAAGAGGGAGTCAGATATCATTACGGGTGGTTGTGAACCACCATGTGGTGGCTGGGATCCGAATTCAGGACCTTCTGAAGGGCAGTCAGTGTTCTTACCTGCTGAGCCATCTCGCCAGCCCACAAGTACACATTTATATATGTAGAGGCAAAACACTCATACACATAGAAATTAAATAAGAAAATCATAAAAAATTTAAATTATATTGGTCTTTAGTGAAAGATCTAAGAATGTAACCCAAAATGCATTATATTTTATTTATTATCAAAATATAAGTTTACTAAAGCTCGAGACATTTCAGTTAGTTATGGTCTTCATGCCTAATGTACTGAGACAGGAAGGTTGAGAATTTGAGACTAGCTTGGGTTATACAGGAAGATCCTGCCTCAAAACAAAACTAAGAAAAACATTAAGTTGTCAAGATGGTCCATTATGTAAAAATGCTTGCCACCTTGCACAGCCTAATGGATTGAGTTCCATTTCTCGAACCTACATGTTAGAGGGAGAGAGGTAAGTACCATAAGTTGTCTTATGAACCTACTTTCATGGCATGTTGTGCACATGCGCACACACAATTTTGTGTGTTACGATTTCCTTTGTCTGACATTTAAACATATATACCTTTCTGAGCTTCCCTCTACCCTGAGTTCACTATTTTGTTGTCTGGTCTTTCTTGTTTACCTGCATCTGTGCTGGGTGGCTTGTAGAGTGCCAGCCTCATGGTTGCTTATTGAAATAGAGGCTGAATTCTTAGGCTTCTTGGTAGTGTGATTGGAAAGAGTGTAAGTATTCTGTCTGTATTTGAACTTTCTCATGGGGTATATAGTTCAGATGGGATTGTGCCAGGCATGAGGCCTGAGGGTCAATCCTCAATGTTACTGAAAAGAGAAATGAAGCCGGGCAGTGGTGGCGCATGCCTTTAATCCCAGCACTTGGGAGGCAGAGGCAGGCAGATTTCTAAGTTGGAGGCAAGCGGTCTACAGAGTGAGTTCCAGGACAGCCAGGGCTACACAGAGAAACCTTGTCTTAGAAAACAAAAACAAAAACAAAAACAAAAACAAAAACAAGAGAGAGAGAGAGAGAGAGAGAGAGAGAGAGAGAGAGAGAAATGAAACAAAGCAGAAAGAAACATTTTTCCTGCCGCTAGGGAAATTCTTGTTATATCCAGCTATGGGGCAACAATATCTCTAAAAGTTAGGCATGTGCATGTATAATATAGTTTGATGCATATTTTCCTCAATTCACTGAGACAGGTATTAAAAACTCAGAAGCCCTAGGAGATGAGACATGGGCTGGTATAGGGAGAGGTGCTGGCATATCTGAGTGTCAGGGTCGGGCACCAAGGATAGTATAGGAGGCTAGTAGATAGAGTATGGGGGTCATTTCTCTATAGTTTTCTTCAGAAATGCTTCTGATATTAGGAAGGACATTTCAAAAAACTAGACTCCATATTTTAAAAAATCAGCTAAAATGACTAATAATGTTTGTGTTTCGTTTTCAGAGACTGTGAATACATCGGTACCATTCTCTTTTGAGGGAATACGATTTCCTAAGGTATTATTCAAGAAATATTTTGTGCTTTCTTAACGTTTTGCATGTTGTAACATGTTGCATGTAACCTGTTGTAACAGAAACATGGGTTTCTGTAAGTAGGCACCATGACCATGGAAACACTTATAAAGGAAGATTTTCACTGGGGCTGGCTTACAGGTTCAGAGGTTTCGTCCATAATCAACATGGCTGGATGCACAGCAGCACACAGGCAGATGTGGTGCTGGAGAAGGAGCCAGGCATTGTCTTAGGGTTTTACTGCTGTGAACAGAGACCATGACCAAGGCAGCTTATAAGGCTTACAGGTTCAGAGGTTCAGTCTATTATCATCAAGAGAGCATGGCAGCACCCAGGCAGGCATGGTGCAGGCCAAGCTGAGAGTTCTACATCTTCATCTGAATGCTGCTAGTGGAAGACTGACTTCCAGGTAGTTAAGATGAGGTTCTTAAGCCCACACCCACAGTGACACACCCACTCCAACGGGGCCATACCTTCTTTTTTTTTTTGTTGTTGTGTTTTTTTCCCTTTTTTTATTAGATATTTTCTTTATTTGTTTTGTTTTTTTGTTTTTTGTTTTTCGAGACAGGGTTTCTCTGTGTAGCCCTGGCTGTCCTGGAACTCACTCTGTAGACCAGGCTGGCCTCGAACTCAGAAATTCACCTGTCTCTGCCTCCCAAGTGCTGGGATTAAAGGCGTGTGCCACCACCGCCTGACTTCTTTATTTACAAGTCATAGATATCTCCTTTCCCAGTTTCCCCTCAAAACAAAACAAAACAAAACAAAACAACAAAAATAAAAAACAAGAAGAACATACCCCTGTTCCCTCCCAAGGCCATACCTTCTAATAGTGCCATTCTCTGGGTCTAGCACATACAAACCATTACAGGCATTTATACTTTTATAAAAATAACTGTAGCCTCAGAGAGTACTTTTTTGTTTTTTTGAGGCAGAGTCTTAATATGTTTGAGGGTAGCCTTAAATTCACGGTAATCCTCCTGACCACAGAGAAATGTGGTCTTAAAAATATATTAAAAAAATTAATTTTCCTCATTTAAATGTATAAGTGTGTGTGTGTGTGTGTGTGTGTGTGTGTGTGTGTGTGTATGTGTGTGCAGATGCACAGAAGAGATTTTCTAGTATTTTGTTCTATTACTCTCAGCCTTTATTCCATTGAGACAGGCTTTTTCTTCCTTCCTTCCTTCCTTCCTTCCTTCCTTCCTCCATCCCTTCTCTCCCTCTCTCTCTCTCTCTCTCTCTCTCTCTCTCTCTCTCTCTCTCTCTCTTTTATCTTTCTCGTGCAGCCCTGAAACTAGATCTGTAGAACACACTGACCTTGAACTCATGGAGATCTACCTGGCTCACCCCCATGGCCAGGCCAAGAGACTGGGTTTCTTACTGAGTCTGGAGCTAGGCTCATGGCCAGCCTGAACACTCTTTTTCTGCACACTGCCATGCTAGCTAGGGTTGATGGATATCTATGTAAGTTCTGGGGATGTATGCTGAGAGCAGCCTTCTCTCATCTCCCTTGGACCCTTGTCCAAGATTTTTAAATAGATTATAAATATCCTTGTTTTCTTTTCTTTTTTTGGTTTTGGTTTTGGTTTTTTCGAGACAAGGTTTCTCTGTGTAGCCCTGGCTGTCCTGGAACTCACTCTGTAGACCAGGCTGGCCTCGAACTCAGAAATCCGCCTGCCTCTGCCTCCCAAGTGCTGGGATTAAAGGTGTGTGCCACCACTGCCCGGCAATATCCTTGTTTTCTAATTGGAAAAAAATGGATTCTCTGCTCACTGAATTAAAAGGAAAGTATAATGTCTGCGCATAAAGATGCTTACATCCGCCAGACGGTGGTGGTGCCTTTAATCCCAGCACTTGGGAGGCAGAGGCAGGCGGATTTCTGAGTTTGAGGCTAGCCTGGTCTACAGAGTGAGCTCCAGGACAGCCAGGGCTATACAGAGAAACCCTGTCTCGAAAAAAAACAAACCAAAAAAAAAAATACTTATATCCAAGATGAAGTGAGTTCTATGGCTGGGATTCACAGGGCAGGAGGGAAGACTTGACTCTCATAAATTGTCCTCTGACCTCTACCTGAATGATGAGACATGCTTAGGCACACACACACACACACACACACACACACACACACACACACACACACAGAGAGAGAGAGAGAGAGAGAGAGAGAGAGAGAGAGAGAGAGAGATTTCATCTTATTGGAAAACTAAGAAAGCAGATGCTCTTACCACAAGGAAATTACCAATTCAATTCCAATGGTATCTACTGATAAGAAAAAAGTCCTTGCCAGGCTCATGTCTTCCATCTCCACTTAGGAGGTTGAGACAGATGGATCTCTGAGTTCAAAGCCAGTCTGGCCTACATAGTGAGTTTTAGGCCAGCCAAGGCTACATAAAGAAACTCTATCTCAAAAAAAAAAAAAAAAAAAAAAGAGAAGAACAATATTCTTACATAGGCCTTTGCCATAGTGACACCCAATATTTAGTGTTTCTTGCCTTTATTATTCCTCACTTTAGGGCCATCACAGATGTGTTGCAGAAGCCATTGCTGGGGATACTGAAGAAAAGCTCTTCTGTTTGAATTTCACCATCATTCACTACCGTAATGTCAATTAAAATATGTTGAGTGTGTGTATATATATATATATTTTTTTCAAAAACAGTATTCTGTTTTTCTTTTGAAAACTTTCCCAGTTATCCTTTATTTTCGTATGTGTGTGAGCCCTGGCTGGCCTGGAACTTAGGTTTGCCTGCTCTGTCTCCAGAGGGATGGAATTAAAGGTGTGTACCATGGTGTCCAGCGCCAACTGTTGCTGCTCCTCCTGCCGCTCCTTTTCCTCCTTAGTCTTCTTCTTTTTTTTTTTTTTTTTTTTTTTTTGGTTTTTCAAGACAGGGTTTCTCTCTATAGTCCTGGCTATCCTGGAACTCACTCTGTAGACCAGGCTGGTCTCCAACTCAGAAATCCTCCTGCTTCTGCCTCCCAAGTGCTGGGATTAAAGGCATGCACCACCACTGCCCGGCCTTACTCTTCTCTTTGAGTCAGGTTCTCACTGTGTAGCTCAAGATGGTCTTGAGTTCCTTACACTTTTGCCTTAGCCTCTTGTGTGCTGAGATTACAAATCAGAAGTGGTGTTTGTATTTTAAAGATCTTAGTGTTTTAAGCAGGTACTGGGAAATGTAAAAATACAGATATAAAATCAAGGAAGATTTTTTGCTTTATAATTGTTTATTTATGTTTTTCAGTGTTGGGAATTGAATAAATGACTTCATAGGTGCTAAGCATGCATTCTACCACTGAGTTACATTCTATGTCCTATATTGATAACTTACAAGCTTATGTGAGCATTACTTTTATAAACTATGAGATAAATTATATTAAATATAGAGTAAATTTATTATTGGTGCTTTAAAAATACTATTATCGTTATATATATATAATAGTGTTTTCAAAACACCAAATATATGTATATACACAAACAACTAGCTTTGGCATTCTTTGTCTACTTTGATGGAAATACTAAATAGCTGGAGGGACGGCTTCCTAATCCTGATAACTCAAGAGTTTGTCTTAGGGTTTTACTGCTGTAAACAGACACCATGACCAATGCAACTCTTTTTTAAAAAAAGATTTATTTATTTATTATTATATGTAAGTACACTGTAGCTGTCTTCAGACACTCCAGAAGAGGGCGTCAGATCTCGTTATGGATGGTTGTGAGCCACCATGTGGTTGCTGGGATTTGAACTCAGGACCTTGGGAAGAGCAGTCAGTGCTCTTAACCACTGAGCCATCTCTCCAGCCCCCAATGCAACTCTTATAAGGACAACATTTAATTGGGGCTGGCTTACAGGTTCAGAGTCCATTATCATGAGGGTGGAAGCGTGGCAGTGTCCAGGCAGGCACGGTGCAGGAGGAGCTCAAGGTTGTATCTCTTCATCTGAAGGCTGCTGGGAGAACACTGGCTTCCCAGCAGCTAGGACAAAGTTATCAAAGGCCATACCCAGAGTGACACATCCACTCCAAGAAGGCCACACCTCCTAATAATGCATATATAAACCATTACAGAGCTCTTGAGTGACAGGAGTTTGCTGGCTTGATTTTTTTTAAACCCAGAGGCTTTGAGACTTAGAGACTTTCAGAATACACAGGCAAAACATTCATTCCTATAGAATAAACTAAACAAAATCAACAAGAGACTTTCAGGGCTAGGGACCTAGAGCCTAAATTAGTTGAGTCAGGACTGTTAGCATCCAAAGCCTGTGGTGACTTATGGGCGGGTCTCAGAGACCTGCTGCCAGAGCAACAGCCACCATATTCCCAGAATCCATTGGGCTCACCTCCCACCTTTACATGGGCCATACGTCACAACCCATATAAATACGGGGACCTTTCTCTTTCTCTCTCTCTCCCTCCTCTCTTTCCGCGCTACTGCCCCCTCTCTCCCTCTCAATTAAACCTCTTACACGTGGAACTGTTTGGGCCTAGCATGTGATGCTTTCTGACGCGGCCGCCGCCGAGCCCATCACAGATCCCCTGAACTACTCAGGAAGCCTCCCAGTCTGAACTTCTTGCACCTGTACAGGTAATTTCCAGTGTTTTCTCTTTTGAGGTTTTTGGTCTGTTGCTATGTATTATAATGCTAAATTCTGTACCCAAAGCCTATGAGTGACTTCTCATGTTTACAAGCTTTTGTTGTGCAAACTTTGTTCCTTGATTTAAAACTATTGGTCAGGGCTGGTGAGATGGCTCAGTGGGTAAGAGCACTGTATGCTCTTCCAAAGGTCCTGAGTTCAAATCCTATCAACCACAAGGTGGCTCACAACCACCCATAATGAGATCTGATGCCCTTTTCTGGTGCATCTGAAGACAGCTACCCTGTACTTATTTATAATAGTAAAAAAATCCTTGGGCTGGAGCGAGCAGAGGTCCTAAAAACGTCAACTCCCAACAACCAGATGAAGGCTCAACTACAATGCCCATATACATAGAATAAACAATCTTTTTTAAAACAAGCTATTGGTTAAACAAGACTGGCTATAGCTAATTACTGGGGGGATTAGAGGTAGATGGATTTGGAGTGACCTGAATGGAGAGACCTGGTTGGTTGCTTCAACCTAGCTGTTCTGGCTCAAACTCCTCTCTAAGCTGACTGATTCAATCTGGCCCCCCCCCCCCCCCGCCTCCATCTCTCTGGGCTTCTCCTGAATAGCTCTGCTTGACCTCAAACAAACTCTAGCAATCTGTTCTAATCTTCTGTTTCCTTCTCATTCTCTGGCTCATTCTGTCTTTACCTGTGTCTAGCTTGTTCTCTCTTCAACCTGTCTCTGTAAAACTCTCCTGGTAAAACTGACTCCTCCCCTTTCTCTCCTTTTCTCTATTTCTGTGCTCTTTTAAATAGCTTCCCTTTCCTCCCTTTTCTCATGAGAGCTTGAGTTCTGTTGAATCTTTTTCTAATTCGTCACTTTGTCTGCCACATTGCTGTGCTGCAGGAATCGCCTCACAAACCAGACAAACACTGATCTCAGTCAGACAGAAATAGTTTATTGAGCATAGGACCCAGGACTGATCAACCAGGGAACTGAACCATGACACCAAGCTAAGTCCTACACAGCTTTTAAGCTTGAGACCTTAAAACATCTGTGCCAAGTTGTTCCATCAATCAGGATTTAGGGATAGGGGATTTCCTTAGGGACATGTCTTTGCTGTACACTTATCGTGCTCCTATTTAACTGTGGCAGGGGATTTGCTTTGTCTAATATTCATGTCCTAACTTGTCTACCAGGATGGGACTAGTCTAACATTCATGTCTTAACTTCCCAACCAGGATGTCAGTTACTCATGTACATGTCTCTTTCTGCCACGTAGGATGTCAGTTTCCAGGGAGGTCTAGGGAACTTAAACTGTAAGACCCCAACCCTTGGTCAATGTTACTTACTTTGAGATGCCCCTGAGTGAGACATCGAGATGGAGATCAATGTAAAAGCAAGAAGTTTATTTTCCGGCATGTTGGGCTGGACCTTCAATCTGTTCTTTGAGATGAATGATGAAAAGGACCCTAAATGGCTATTACAAGCAGTTTTTTATACTTTTTAGGGGCACAGGTTACATCAGCAAGCTTACAGTTCCAACTTATTGGTTAAGCATATTGACCTTTAAATCTATTGGCTAGCAAGCTTGACATACATTTGAATTCAACCTGGGACTTTCCAGAGGGTCAGGTGACTGTCAGTCAGTACATTCTGAGAATTTTTACTCAAGATTGTTCCTGTGGGTTGGCCTAGCCTTGTCCCCAGGTGAGAAGGGGAAGCTGTAAGGAGGATGTGGGATGGGAAAACTCCTTAGGGTCCTTCAAAACTTTACTTGACCATTACTCAAAATGGAAGTCTTTTTTTTTTCCTGGTTTTTGAGACAGGGTTTCTCTGTGTAGCCCTGGCTGTCTTGGAACTCACTCTGTAGACCAGGCTGGTCTCAAACTCAGAAATCTACCTGCCTCTGCCTCCCAAGTACTGGGATTAAAGGTGTGTGCCACCACCACCCAGCAAAATGGAAGTCTTATTCCAAGTAATTTCTTATACTGTTGCTGTTGTCTCTTATATATATTGGGGTCTATCCCGGGGGCAGTTTATACCATAAAACTTATGGTATAAACTTAGCTTATTCATAGGTGCAGGAAGTGCTGCTGAGTGGTTGGTTTGGGCTCAATCTGATTGAAGGTTGTGCACACCTTTAATCTCAGCACTTGGGAGGCAGAGGCAGGAGGGCCTCTGTGAGTTCAAGGCCAGCCTGGTCTACAGATCAAGGTCCAGGGCAGGCAAAACTAAACAGAGAAACCCTGTCTCAAAAACAAACAAGCAAACAAACAAGGAAGGGAAGAGGAGGAGGCCAGCGTCGGTGAGCTGAAATCTTCTGAGAGGTACTTTGTGAAGGCATACAGAAGCTATGTTCCAGAGGCAGCCAAGGTTATTTCTCATGCTGGCAGTGGAAGCTGGTGGTAGTTTAAAAGTCACTCAGGTCATACTGGTTTGAAGACATGGAAGGATCATGGAAAGCAGTTGAGACTTGGCACTGTAAGAGGCCAGGAGAGTCCATTGGTGAAGTGCAGCCCAGTTGCTACAGAAGACCCCACCCAGTATTTTAAAGATGCCAGTACAATGGGATGAGCACCAAGAGCAGCACCAGCAGAGTGGAGTCAGCCAGAGCCAAGAAGACAAGTTGTGTGTATTGCAGATGGCAGAGCTGGAGAAGTGATTTAAGCTGCTTGGAGGAGCCCAGAAGATTGTGAGTGAATCCAAGACACCTGGACATTGAATTATTTACACTGTTGGATATTGGTTTTGCTTTGTTCAGATTGCTACTGTGCCCTGGTTCTTCCCTCTTGAACGAAGTATTTAACTTTTATAGGAGCTCACAATTGAGAGACTTTGAACTTTTAAAGGGGATTTTGGATATTTTAAAAATACTGAATTTTTGACCGAGACCCGCCAACATGGGCCGCGTTCGCACTAAGACTGTGAAGAAGGCGGCCCGGGTCATCATTGAGAAGTACTACACGCGCCTGGGTAATGACTTCCACACCAACAAGCGCGTGTGTGAGGAGATCGCCATTATTCCCAGCAAGAAGCTAAGGAACAAAATAGCCGGCTATGTCACACATCTGATGAAGTGGATTCAGAGGGGTCCCGTGAGAGGTATCTCTATCAAGTTGCAGGAAGAAGAGAGAGAGAGGAGAGATAATTATGTTCCCGAGGTCTCCGCCCTAGATCAGGAGATCATTGAGGTAGATCCCGACACCAAGGAAATGCTGAAGCTTCTGGACTTTGGCCGTCTCTCTAACCTTCAGGTCACTCAGCCTACGGTTGGGATGAATTTCAAAACACCACGTGGAGCTGTTTAATCTGTTATGCCATATTTTCAATAAACCTGAAAACAAAACAAAAAAAATACTGAATTTTTACTGCATTTGAATTTGTAAAGACTGAAGGAATTTTATAGTTACTTGTGTTTTTAATGTGAGATCTTGGGTATGAATAAGAAAGGGTTGTGATGTGTTTGTGTGTCATATTGACAAAGGGTTAATTTTATGTCAAGTTAACACAAAGTCTAACTCTAAGACACATATAAAACCCTGTCTGGCTCAGCTCCACATCTTCACTTTTCTTTACCTTCCCTCTCTGTAATGGGTGTTGATCTTTCTGAGTCCCACGTTACTGTCAATAGGTCAACTAGAGCACACTTTTGATACTGGATAGAAACAATCCCAGGTGAGACTATGACCCACCTGCTCTCCTGTGGCTTCTCCAACTCCAGGTCTTTTCATCCCACCAACCACTGGTTCATTGGTGTAGAACCCAGCTTTTGTCTTCCCATGTCTCCGCTCTCCCTCACTCAAGGGCTTGTCACTTGGTTATGTTTGCTCAACTCTGTTGACAAGACATCAGGAGCAAAATCAGACCTGTATTTGCTCTGAATCTACATTTATTGGACAAATGAATATTTTTTCTTATAAAATATTCAAGTTATGTGCATGTCATCATTTGACCAATACTTAGTGGTTACCTGCTGTATGTCCATCTGCTTTAAGCATTGCAGTTATAGCACTGAACAACAGAAAACATAACAAAATAAATCTCTATTATTGATTGATGTTGGTCATAGGTGGCATAGTAAAACAAGGAGCTGCCCAAGATGCTAAGCCTTCATTTTCATTTTCATTTAAAGGAGCAGAGAGGTTTAGCCTTCTTGGAAAAGACTGATACCTAGCTAGCTCAGTCCAGTTACTTTATTCAAACATCATACGAGGTTAATTGGGGCTGGCAAAGGTCCCAACTACCAAAGTTAACTTGCCCTTTGCTGCTCGTGAGAGCAGATGATCCACACAAATCTCAGTCCCTTTAGGCCATGGTTACCCATAATCAAAAGTAAGAACTCCAGGTTTGCCAGGAGTGTCTTAGGACCGAGGCTGGTGTAGCTCCAAGTTCTCAAGTAGCACCATGTGCAGATTCTCTAGAGAGAGAGTATTTCCTCGGGTTCAAACAGTCTCATAACAATTTCTCAGCCTCTATTGATTAACCCAAACATAGCAAAGGCTCTGCTGAAACATGAAACTCAAAGCCAGATACAAAAGCTTTACTATACATTTTACTTAAAGTCAGACATAAAGGCTTTACTATATATATCAGTACATTCTGTCTTCAAAGAATCTATATTTTCATGGAGAAAGTGTATGACAGGCTATTTTATAAGCAAACATGCCATGTACATGCCACACTTACAGTGATGGCAGACATGGCAGTGAGAAAGGAGGTGACATTTGTAGTTTTGTATAGGGTGACTGGAAAGGTCTCATTTAGAAGATGGCATTCGAAAGAGTGGATAAGCAAGGCATGTGGTTTTCTGTGGGTAAAGGCATTGCAAGTTGAGAGAACTGTTGGGGTCAAGGTCGTGGGGTTGTGCATGGTGATCTTCATGAAGAAGGGGGTGCTCACGAGGCAAGAGGAGGCCAGAGGTGTGTGGGGAGTGGGTAGGCACATGCTGGAGTTTGACAAGCCATCCTTAGGACT
Organism: Montemys delectorum; assembly: GCA_019843815.1. Taxonomy (NCBI): domain Eukaryota; kingdom Metazoa; phylum Chordata; class Mammalia; order Rodentia; family Muridae; genus Montemys; species Montemys delectorum. Next base: position 8,942 of record JADRCD010200566.1, on the reverse strand, counting down.
TGGGCTGCTACTTTAAAAGAGATAGAAAAGCACAAGAAGGTTTTGTAGGGAATGATATTACTCACAGTTTAAAAAGGCATGGTCTGGCATCCATCTGCTGACATGGAAAGAAGTTGCATGAGTTTTGGGTAGGGAAAGAAGGAGGAAGTTGAGAGACTTGAAGTAATCCAGGTATTGGAGGAGGTGTAAGAGTGATCTATGCCGGGCCGGGCGGTGGTGGCACATGCCTTTGATCCCAGCGCTTGGGAGGCAGAGACAGGCGGGTTTCTGAGTTCAAGGCCAGCCTGGTCTACAGAGTGAGTTCCAGGACAGCCAGGGCTACACAGAGAAACCCTATCTCAAAAAAAAAAAAAAAAAACAAAAAAAAAAACAAAAAAAAAAAAAACAAAAAACAAAAAAAACAAAGAGTGATCTATGCCGAGCTTATTCTCAAGATAGAACCGACTACAAAATCCCTCCTGCTGCTGATTGGAGTAAGACATGACAAAGGAAAGCTGAGGTGGTTTAGTTGCCTCTGAGCAAATGAAGGGATGGAGTTATGATTGCTTGAGGTGGAAAAGTCGGGGCGAACAGGTTTTAGGAGGAAAGAATCATGAGTTTGCGTTTGGAAATTTGAAAATATGTATTAGGCATCTAAGTGAAGACTTTGGAAAGACAGATTACCTGCGTCTGAAGTTCAGGAATGAGTTCTGGACTGGAGATAAACATTTGGATATTGTCAACAGAGGGAATGAGTAGATACAGAGAAAGCAAGAGGTCCCAGGACCAAAGTCTAGAGTACTCTGAAACTTAGAAGGAACTGCCAAAAGACTGAGCTGAAAACTTCACCTATTGACTCAAATCTGTAATTCCAGGTAATCTGTAGGCTGAGGGAGGTATGAGGATCACAAGTTCAGGCGGTCTGTGCAACTTGAAGGAACCTTTTCAGAACAATAGGTATGGGTCTTGAGAAATAGCTCAATAGTTAGGAAGAGAATGTCCTGCTCTTCCAGGAGACCAGAGTTTGGTTCCTAGCACCCATTTCAGATAGCTCACAAATTACAGACTTCCAAATGCCTATAATTCTGGCTCCAGAACCACAGGACCAGGCTCCACATA
>JADRCD010200565.1:0-13547 GCA_019843815.1 Montemys delectorum | reverse complement strand
GAGAGAGAGAGAGAGAGAGAGAGAGAGAGAGAGAGAGAGAGAGAGAGGCAATTATTCCAGGCTCAGGAGAAATAGCACTGAATACAACACACTCAACCATTGCCTCATAGTAATCAAGCTTGTGATGACCAAATACTGTTTCCTAGAAATTGATGACTGCCTTATAAATGTAACATATACATAGTCTGACTAATTTATAGGGAAGAATACTCAAAGATAGCTAACCAGAATAACACAAATTTTTGACAGTCCTTGCAATCTGGGAAATACAAACCAATCTTCATCATAGGACAAACTGATTACAACTTGGGTATATTTTTTCCTGAAACTGTGTTCCTCTGATGCTGACGATCTTTGACCTGTTTCATTGATACACAGGGTCTCAGGGAAACAGATAACATTTATGGAGTCAGCAAATTCAATATTAGATATGCTCCTGATGGAAGCTTGTGTTATGTGGATAGTGAACAATTCACAAATGAGTCCAGTTCCTGAGCTGAACCACCTAGTGCCATCTACTCAATATAAAAGTGCTAGTGAGAAAGTGGACTTTAGGTCAGTGTACAATGGTTCATCTGTTAAATCGCAAGGGCCTTGGAGAATTAGGCTTTTACTGTCTTTTGTCAAATAACTCCACACTCAAAATAGCTTGCTATTAACATCAAACAAAACACTTTGGATGTATGATATAGAAAGATATAAAATACATTGTTTCAGCCCACAAAGTAGCTGATACAGAATTGGTCTAGGAATACCAAAAACAAATGAGAATCCCCTAAGAACACAGAAGAGAAGCAAGGATAGCTTGAAGCATTGAGGAAAAAAACCCTGGAGTTTGGACTAGAACCAAGTTCCCAGATCTCTGACTTTATTAAAGGAGAAATACAGTATTACTATTGGTTTCTTTGAATTATTTCTAGAATGATTTTGATAGATGAAACCACAAAATGGACCAACTGCTATTGTTAACAATTGAAACTCCTTGTTGAGAAATACTTGTTAAAATAAGCAATTCAGACTCAACAAAAATACCAAGATCCTCCTCTCTTCTCTATGTTCCTCTACTGGCAAAAGCTCAGGAAGAGGCTCCCTAAAAGAAAACAAAGTAGCTTTTGAAATTTCAATTCCAGTATCATACAGCTGAACACAGCAGGGAAGATTGGTAGATGAGAAACAACAGCTGCATAAACAGAACAAGAGGGTGAGTAGCTGCAACTGAGAGCTTCCTCAGAGTGTGGCACACGAACAGTTGGCTGATATAACACCAGATAACTGAACTGTTTTGTCTGCTTATTTACAGGTGGGACTGCTCTCCTCTATCTTAAATTAAAATAAAACACTGAGTGCAAAGAATCTGGCAACATGCAAAAAGGAGCCCCATGGTATTTAGAAATTTTTAAATATTCATATAAGGCATGATAAATGAGCAGGCATGGCTTGGCTTGAAATGATGAATAATAACACTGCCAGGAAGATCTAAATTCTAGCATAATAGAAGAGTATATTACTAATTAATTGTCAAGAGTTAATCTCACGTACTTATATGACTTTCAACCAGTCATTTATTAATATTCCTGTGGGTTAGAAAACTGTTCAAAATATCTGATAGTGACCATGTATTCAGTTAAATTCTTAAACTACTGTTTATATGAGTCTAAAATTATTATGAATGAGCAATTTTACATGACTCATACTATTATATAGGTTGTATTGTCAATTGAGAGCTAGGTATCAATTATACAATATACTTTAGAAAGGGAAATGGGAGCATGGACTTCCTGAGGGGCTAAAATTGTGGTTAGTAATCCTAAAATAATGAGCTGGGCAGCTGTCCTTCCAGAAGGCCTAGGTTTGCTCCCCTAGAACCCATATGACTACTCATAACGCATTAACTCCAGTACTAGTAAATGTGATTTCCTGTCTTGATCCTTGTAGGCACTAGGTACATATTTGGGGCAGGGAAAACATCCATCCATATAAAATAATAAAGTTTTAAAAACTAATAAAAATATTTTATCAACTTACCTTCCTATTGAACAGCTTTGAATGACCCTAATTACTATAAAGAAGTCAGTTTACAAAACCATATTTATAATTGTTAAGATATCAGTGTAATCAAATAGATTTGTGAGAAATACTTCTGTGTTAGTAACAACTTTTCTCCACACAGTGTGAAAACACACAAAAGAAGCAGCATATGGCCGGTTGGTGGTGGTGCATGCCTTTAATCCCAGCACTTGGGAGGCAGAGACAGGTGGATTTCTGAGTTCAAGGCCAACCTGGTCTACATAGTGAGTTCCAGGACAGCCAGGGCTACACAGAGAAACCCTATCTCAAAAAAACAAAAACAAAAACAAAACAAAGCAAAAAAGAAGCAATATATAAGAGAAATATTTATTTTTTTTATTCATGGTTTCAGGGAAGGATGGTTGCGACCATTCAGTCTGTAGTGGGTCTGGACAGGAGCTGAGGCACCTGCTCAAGTGGTAGCCACCATTCGAGAAACAAACAACTGAAAGACAGTAGAACCTAGATACAGCACTCAAATTTATATCCCAAAAGGCTTGCCAGAGCCAATCAGGGACTATATCTCAAATATCCTCACACTCTTTCTCATCAGCCCTGCAAGCTGAGAACTAGTGCACAAATTCATTGAGTTTGAAGGACATTTCATACTCAAGCTATACCATGATCTTCTTTATTTTTGAGCATTTGTATCTGCCCATATTATATCATTCATTTGTACCTTGAGATCAGCACATTCTTTTGCATTCATTCAATGGAAAAATGAATTAATTACCCATCAGGACTGCTGTGGGGACTGAAGAATAGATGAAGCTTTAAAAAGCTTTACAAAGACTGTAACATTCCAAGTCTTCACAACCATTGCCTTTATATTTCATGGTAGATTTTCAAACAGTGATAGTTTCTTTTACATGGAATTGTCATTATTATCAAATAAATTACAATATGTAAAGTACATGGATTAGTTTGGGAACTTGGGAAGTATTATATATTCTACTTTTCTTACTAAATAGTACTGATTATTATAAGATGAGCGATTATTATAGGTATTGAATTACCTCAGGACATCATTATATTTATTTTAAGTAAGCATTTTAAGATGATAATATGTTATATAATTATAGATAGTATTTTTACTAAAATTATTTACATGTGTGTGTGTATATGTGTGTGAAATCTATGTTCCTCTACACATCACTCCCTCATTATTTTTCCATAATATCTAGGATAATATAAGATTTTCACATTATTTACAGGTTACAACTATCTATAGATTATACATTGCCTGTTTCACTGCAAATTTTGCAGACATAAGATCAACCTAGTATGCTAGCCAGAGCATCATTTGAAAAAAAGTTGTTTCAGTCATTGCCTCTTTTTTGTCCCTTGCCTGAGCCAATATCCTTGACTAGCTATGTGTTATGCTTTCAAACATATAGTTATATTGATGTTCATCAGGTTTAATCAAAAGCTAATTTTCAAGGCTATAAAGTGAAATTACTATAATATAATTGTGAGTGCTATTAATATTTTCCATGGTAAATGTCATTGATTTTATTGCTACATTTCTAGCAATGAGAATAACACTGACATATGTGCAAGTGTGTATGTCTGTGGGCTTATTTGTGAAACATTGCTTTCTTTATCAGCAAATGTGGCAAGCTTTATGAAAAGATAATAAGACATTTAAAAGGGTTATCTTACCACATTTGTCTTCATATGTGAGTCTGTCATTAATGAAGTGTATATCAGCATCCCTGGCAAATGCCATGGGCATGTTTCAGTAAAGGTAGGAGTCTGGGATTTGGATAAAGGACATTGAACTGTACAAACTCTCAAGGGAGTCATTATTATTTTTTTGATTGTGAAATATGTTTATGAAGGGTAGGCTAAGTACTTTCTTAAGATTTCATGCAACAAATTAAAATTCAATTATGAACAGAGGCACATAAATATTCTTTCATGTCTCAAATTTTGATCCACAATATTAAAACTAATAAGATAAGTAATAGGATAATTATGCAACTATTTTCCATTAATTCAACATTTCCCTCTAGAACCCCGGGAACTCCAGAAGGGTGAAAAATGGTTCCATGGAGTTAAAAAAAAATCAATAAATAAAAATAAAAAGTCATATTTCTCTATGGAGCTTAGGTGAATTTTCTTCCATGTGGCTCTGCTCTTGAAGAACAGAGGTCATTTTAAGAGAACTCTCATTGTTTAATGGGAGCAACATGAGTGCAAACCCTGCTGCCATTTCAACAATTAGACGTTCTAGGTGAAGACAAAACCCCATTCTAACAGCTCTTGAAGTAGAGGCGATGATTCCAGACAACTGATCTCAGTGACTGTGATCTTGTTATTAGCTTTGAAAGAGTTTTTCCTAGAAATAAATTCATAATGGGGAAAAATAAAAGGGCATTTCATAAGGACAATAGAATTGCTCTTATTGACATAGAAATAGAAGGATAATATCTACTTTTCCAAGTTCTATTTATTTCTGAAGCAGGCTCTTCCTTGGTGCTTTTCTATAGAAAAGTCTGCGAACCAAAACAAGTCTGGAAAACAAGGTTCATTTTACAGTTGAAGATGATGCTATCCCCTCAAACATATATTGATTCTTATCAGATATAATAACAGGCTATTTGAAAGAAGCCAGCTATCATTCTACTGGTGGAGTATTGCTCATTGTCCCAATCCCTGGTTCTGGTGCTCAGCATAATATAAAGTAGTATGGTGATGAGTGCCTCTCATTGATGCACTAAAAAAGGTGGAAGACTCGATAATGTTCAAAATTGTCCTCAGGTTATAATTAGCAAGATAAAGGCAAAATTAGCTTACATGAGAGCCTGTCTCAATTTTTTAAAGAAAGTAAGTTTAGAAATAAGCAATTTATCAGGGATATGAACTTACTTTTGTCATATATCCAGAGTTATTAATCTTGCCCAAGCTTCATGCCACCATTTTGATGTTTATAAAACCAGCTTGCAATGAGAAGTGTGAAACACTCACGAAGAGACTAAACAAAGATGAAATGGTTTGGCAACGGTCAGTTGGTAGAATGAAACAATAGTAGAATCTTTGTTCACCGAGAGGGATCAGGGTACACACACCCTTGCTCTTCTTTCTAATTATGTGCAGACTACTTGATACAATTGTTCGGTAAGTCAGCAGATTCATGAAAATTCTAATCTTCTTCATATCACCAATACTCTCTAAACAGCTTTTAGCTGTTTTACTTGATTCAATTGAGATTTCTATCCTAACATAATTTCAACTTTAAGGTTAAAGCAAGCAACCTGGCTACAAAAATGCAGAACACACACTACGCATGCACACACTCTCACACACCCATGCATGCCACAAACCCATTTATATGTGGGGTCAAGCTTAGGTCCTTCTATGTGTTAAGCAAGTTCTTACTGAAGTAATCTTCATTCTCAGCCAAGAAAATCTTTAAATACGCATGTGTACAGATAGTTAATGTAACCAGAATAGGAGTACTGATCAGGGAGCACAATCATTCCCACTTAGAATAATTCCATTTTGTTCTGCATTGTGCTAATTTTGAAGAAGGCATATGTATAACAGTTTATTTTCTTTCTTATCTAAGCAGTGGTAGTGATGACTACATGATGTTGGTAGACTGAGTAGGAAATGCACTGACTTCTTTTGACATTCATGTCTTTCAAATTCAAATTCACTGCAATTTTTAGTACTTCAGAAATACTTTGTCAGCTGTAAAAGATATTGAAATTATATTGAAGTTCTCACTAAATAGGAACTTTTTATGTTGAAGATCATGTGTCATAGATGATCATGAATAAAAGAAAAATAAACTGTGTGAATGATATTCATTTTGAGATTTTGAAAAGGATTCCTGAAATTCAAGCATTTGACAAAATGTTATTCTTATATTTTAATTAAATGAAAAAATAGGCTAAGCTCTTATATTTTAAATATTTTTGCAAAATAAAATCAAAGGTACTAGGATAATATGTATATGTTGTATTTTCTAAGCACTCAAAATGTGTGTTTTAATGACATAAACAATTTTGAAACCCAAGTGCATAATATGGGTCCATTTTAATGTCAAATTGAATTTTACAAAAACTCTACTTCATTTTACATGAACTTCAGTCCAAGTACACAGGAAGATGTGGAGCCTGATCAAACAAATCAGCTTTGTAGTTTTAGTATTTTAATTTTAAAGGAATTCATTTTATACACATCAAGTATTTTGAATGTTTTAAATTTATTAGGCAATTTCCATTGTTTTGTGTGCAAGAATGATTAGTACATGTATGTGGGTACGTGTACATCTATAAGTAGAGGCTGGAGGTCAGCCTCAGGTATCATAGCAGAGATGTCCTCCATCTTTTTTTTTTTGTACAGTGGTTTTACTCTTTTGTCTGGAATCAACCAATTAGACTAATCTAGTTTGCTGGAGAGTCCTAAGAATCTGCCTGTCTTTGCTTCTCCAAGTGTTAGCACTTTAAGCAAACACCGTTGTGCTCAATTTGTTTATTTAAATTTCTGTATTCTCTTTTATTTATTTAGGTATTATGTCTGTATATACGTATAAGCACAACACATGCACTGTGTGTCCTCCGAGGTCTAAAGCTGATATTGGATTCCCTGGAACTGGAGTTACAGATGGTTGTTAAGTACCACGTAGGTAATGACAGCTGGACCTGGATTCTCTACAAGATCAAATGCTGTTCACTGCTATCTGAGCTAACTCTTTAGTCCCACCTCCAAATTATTTTTTCTTGTATTCTAGGTTATCAAAGTTAGACATCTCATGATACCAAGGCAAATACTACCAAATGATCAAACTTCCTAGACCTGTGGGTTTTGTTTTTGTTTTTTGTGTTTTTTTAATGTATAATTTATATTTAAAAATTAAATTATTTAAATGCCTTTTATTTTATAGGTTTTTACAATTTTGTTACATAAATTAGAATTATTATGTATTTAATATTAATTAATTGTTGAGTCCTTCTACTGGATTTAGAAAATAATAATTTGAAATTTTATCAGCCCAAATATGATCAATAATCTAAATAATATATAAAGTACAGATATTAGTTGAAAAGTATCAATGATTTTATATACAAATATATAGGCAACACACTAAAATAAATTAAGTTCTTCAATTCTGCATATTTTCATAATTCTCATCAGGAATTTGTGCTTAAAAACACACACACAAATATTCTGTTACATCAAATTCAAAGTAAGTCAGCTCAGGGTTGAAGTGCATTGCACATCTATCATGTAACAATTAGGTGCTTTTTGGTCAAGAGTGGAAAATCATAATCATTGTTTCAAAGACAGCTGTTTATCACATTTTAGAGCTTATCCTGTGATTTGCAGGTATTATAAAGCATGCTGGTTTTGATCATTTGGATTCTCATACCAGGCTCATTACTGCGTGATTTGTAACAGGGTTCTTACCATGAATGATGAAGTACCTGCTACTGCTATTATCATTCCTCTGAGAGTACCTGTCTCTGAAGCTGCTAAAGATCACATTATATATAAGCTTCAGCGGTTGAAAAGGCCAGTGGAAAGCTGTAAACCAAAAGGTCATTCCTCATGTGATTCAGAGAATCAAAATAGTTCAGTTGTAGCTAATTAAGTTACCTCCCATCTTGTCAACTCTACATGCACATTGGAAATGATAAGGGAGTTAGATTTCACCCATGAAACAGCCCTTCTGCTCTGAGTACATCCTTAGCAAGAAATCAGTCTTAAGTTGAAACTGTGCTTAATCAGAATAAAGGCTCTTCAAAACTCTCATTGTTCACCCAGTACAGGTATCTGGGACTTTCCCTGCTATGTTAGAAGACAATCCTGGAATGCTCATATCATTCCCACTCTCTCCAAACTTCTCTAGCTATTACTTACCTCTGGTTCTGCATAAAAGATTTATCAGAAAAAAATGTTAAAGAAATGAGTTCCAAAAGTTTTCCATGAAACTCTCAGTAAACTGTGGACTCAGCAGGCTGGAAGTTGGTGGACCTACATCTAGTAGAAAAGGAAATCTGTGACCTTGAAGTCACATACTTGTTAGTAATCACACCTCATGTGAACATAAGTAATTAAATGCTGAGAGCAGTCATTGAAGAAAACAGTGTATTCCACAAAACAACATTCTTACAGTTTCTAAGAAATTAATCATTGTAATTATGCTTAGAATAAAGAGTTATAAGGAACAGAAACGTATTTATATATCTTTTTTTATTCTTTAATCTTTTTTTTTACAGTTCAGTCTTTATCACCCTCCCAGTCTGCTCTCTGGCTGTTTCTCAAACCATACCTCCTCCCCACAACCACCCACCTCTGACTCCAAGAGGATGTCCTCACTCCCCCACCCCACTAGACTTCCCTTCTCCCTGGAGCCTCAAGTCTCTTGAGGGTTAGGTGCATCTTCTCTTACTGAGTCCTCTGCTGCATATGTGTTGGGGGCCTCATATTAGCTGGTGTATGCTGCCTGGTTGGTGGCTCAATGTCTGAGAGATTCTCAAGGGTCCAAGTTAGTTGAAACTGTTGGTCTTCCTATTTATACATCTTAAGGATACATATGGTTGGATGCTATGAAGCACAATGGCAATAAGACATTGGGATATGTGCAAAACTGTGAAGTCCAACACTCACCACAACTTAAATCCCCTTCTCCACGTGAGGTCTTTTTATTACACACCATTGCCTTGAATGTAATATTAAGCTAAAAAGGACTAATCATATACTTCATTAAAAGCATATGAACAAAATGCTTACACAACTTTTCTGCATTAAACGGAGTACTTTAGTAATAGCATACATTGAATAGCCTAAATTTATCAGATTCTACAAAGTAGCTTACCAATATACAATGTTTTCTCCAATTTATGAAATTAGCTACTCAATAGGTTTGAGTCTTTTCCAATAAGTAATTAAAGCTTGGTGAAAATCTGGAGATGAATTCCATGCCAGACAGAAGAAAGAAAAAATATGTGTAAATAGTATGAGTCACCAGTGAAAATGTCCAGGAAAACAATCCATAGGACAGCAGCTGAAACTGTGTGAGGCTATGAACTTGCTTTCCTTCTAAAATGTGCTCTTATGTTTTCCAAATTGTTATGTAAGAAATACCCTTTTTCATAAAATGTTCATGCTACCTTAGGAAACAAGTATCATGTAAATATTTACAAAGACCCTGTTCTCCAACTACTATTGGTGGGTAGATAATAATACTGAGGATGGGGGTTGGTAGGAATAACCATTACAAAATGGCACGCACTGTTTTCAATTCATTCATGAGAATTTTCTTAGTTATATGCCACCATAGTGCATATGTTTGTGTGTGTGTGATGTATGCTTGTGTAAATATTTGTGAGTGGACAAGCATGCATGTGCTTTACCAAGCATATTGGGTCCTTTAAGTGTCTAATTCTGTCACTCAGGAGATGCATAATACCCTGAACCTTGAGTTCACCAGTTCAACAAGGTCAACTGGACAGAAACTCTGTGAATCATCCTGTCTCCTCTTCCTCAAAAAAAAAAAGCAGAATAAGCATAGACTACCATGCCAGGGTTTTACTTGAGTACTGAAGATTGAAACTGAGGACCTCTTGCTTATATAGCAAACACTTTGCCAAAAAAGTCTAGAACTAGAAATCTAGATCTAGAACACTTTATATTTTTCTAAATGTGACGCATCTAAGACATTTTAGTTATTGAAATTTTATAGTAATTAAAACACCAGTGTTGGTCATTTTTCCTAGACTAAGTCAATTATGTCTACTCATACTCTTTTGCAACTTTTACAGCTGTTGTTAAAATACATTTGATCAGTCTTGTCTCTTTGTTGTTATCCTAATTGTTCAACCAGACTTCTGGTTTTGGTTCTTAAACTTTTTCAGAATACTGTCCTGGTTAATAAGAAATTCAATATTCACTTTTGGGCTTCATTTTCTTATGTATAGATCCTATAAAGATACATTATGTACTTCTTGACTATAAGATAAAGTAAAAAATAGCCATGGACTTTCTTTGTAAATATTGTTGCTAATCTTTTTAAGGTATAAAAAGTTTAAAATGTAACTAAAAAGTAAATTGATGTCACATCATTTAGAAAAGATAGTTAAAAGACACACAGTTTAGGAAAGATAGTTAAAATTAAGTAGATTATTTCTACTTATTCTATATTATTATATTTTGCCATAATAATAGATGTCAAGTATACACTGGAATATATGAACTGAATTAAATATAAGAAGAATAGCTTTTAGACATTGAGGATTAAGAGATGTGGGACTATAAGAGCTTGGAAAATGAAAATCATCTCATTCTCTTAGCTCTGTAGTTACAGTTATTTTTTCTGTGTCTATATACAGAGCAAAAACCCAAAGAAAGACTCTAAAAACAGACCAACTGTAAAAGACAAAGTTCAAAGAACAGGAGTGTCAAGACAGGGGAGACAGAGAGATAGGTAGTCTTGGAAGATTCCTAAGGCTTTGATTGAATATTGATCTGTACAGTCATAAAGATGCCCTACATGTCACTGGGGAAAGAACTACTGTGAAGCAGGTACAACACATTCCAGGGCTACAACTAGAAGATTTTATTCTAGCCAGACAAAGTTGAAAGACTTCAGAATCTAAATAGTTCCGACAAGAAGCTCCATATATATCTATATCTATATATTGATATATATGGAGAGAGAGAGAGAGAGAGAGAGAGAGAGAGAGAGAGAGAGAGAGAGAGAGAGAGAGAGAGACTTAAAAATATCAAAATATCAACTGGCTAGAAGTAACATATATCTAAATTGAAGAACAATAATATTTAAGAATATATTTAATAGCATCTTTATATACTCTAAGCAATTCACACAAATTAGAAAGAATGGGAATCTCAATATCTAAAAATTGACTGACAAATGTCAATCATCAGAAATACCTTTCTTGAATTAATAAGTCCTGACTGGCCAGTGGTTGGAGCTCCCTCTCCCTTCTTCCTTCTTGGGCAGCAATAGCAGCAGCCAATCTGTATACTGCAGACTTGGGAGTTCTAGCATAGGCGAGTGATGATCCAATCCAGCAGGTTAAGTTCTAAGCAATGATGTTTATGGAAAATGTTCTTGATTGATAAATGAAAGTGATCAAGGTTATAGGATGTAAAACAACTTGGATGATGATTATTTGGAAATAAAAAATGCTCCAGATGAAAGATGTTTATAGTTAATAAATACAAGTAAAGATGTTTACGGTTTCCAGCTTCTGGCTATTATAAATAAGGCTGCTATGAACATGGTGGAGCATGTGTCCTTACTGCGAGTTGCAGCATATCCTGGGTATATGCCCAGAAGTCGTATAGCTGGGTCCCCTGGTAGTACTATGTCCAGTTTCCTGAGGAACCACCAAACTGATTTACAGACTGGCTGTACCAGCTTGCAATCCCACCAGCAATGAAGGAGTCTTGCTCTTTCTCCACAACCTCACTAGCATCAGCTTTCAACTGAGTTTTTGATTTTAGGCATTCTGACTGGTGTGAGGTGTAATCTCAGGGTCGTTTCAATTTGCATTTCCCTGATGACTAATGATCTTGAACATTTCTTTTGATTCTTCTCAGCCATTCGGTATTCCTCAGTTGAGAATTCTTTGTTCAGCTCTGTACCTCATTTTTAATAAGGTTATTTGGTTCTCTGGAGACTAACTTCTTGATTTCTTTGTATATATTTGCTCTTAGGCCTCTATCAGATGAATGATTGGTAATGATGTTTTCCCAATTTGTTGGTTGCCATTTCATCCTATTAACAGTGTCCTTTGCCTTATAGAAGCTTTGTAATTTTATGAAGTCTTGTTTGTTAATTCTTAATCTTAGAGCATAAGCTATTGGTGTTCTGTTAAGGAAAAATTCCCCTGTGACCATGTGCTCAAGGCTCTTTCCCACTTTCTTTTCTATTAGTTTCAGTGTATCTGGTTTGATGTGGAGGTCCTTGATCCACTTAGACTTGAGCTTTGTACAAAGAAATAGGAATGGATCCATTTGCATTCTTCTACATGCTAACTGCCAGTTGAGCCAGCATCATTTGTTGAAAATGCTATCTTCTTTTTCCATTGGATGGTTTTAACTCCTTTGTCAAAGATCAAGTGACTATAGATGTGTGGGTTCATTTCTGGGTCTTCAATTCTATTCCATTGGTCCACCTGCCTGTCACTGTACCAATACTATGCAGATGTCCCTCAACAGAGGAATGGATACAGAAAATGTGGTACATTTACACAATGGAGTACTACTCAGCTATTAAAAACAATGAATTTATGAAATTCTTAGGGAAATGGATGGATCTGGAGGATATCATCCTAAGTGAAGTAACCCAATCACAAAAGAACACACATAGTATGCACTCTCTGATAAGTGAATATTAGCCCAGAAGCTAGGAATACCCAAAATACAACCCATAAACCACAAGAAACTCACGAAGAAGGAAGACCAAAGTGTGGATACTTCAAACCTTCTTAGAAGGGGGAACAAAATACCCATGGAAGGAGTGACAAAGACAAACTATGGAGCAGAGACTAAAGGAAGGACAATCCAGAGACTGCTCCTCTTGGGAATCCTTCTCATAGTCAATCACGAAACCCAGACACTATTGTGGATGCTAGCAAGTGCTGGTGACAGGAGCCTGATATAGCTCTCTCCTGAAAGGCTCAGCTAGTGCCCGTCTAATACAGAAGTAGAGGCTCACAGCCATCCATTGGACTGAGCACAGGGTCCCCAATGACGGAGCTAGAGAAAGAACCCTAGGAGCAGAACAGTTTACAGCCCCTTAGGATGAACTAACTAGTACCCTAAGAGCTCCCAGAGATTAAACCACCAACTGAAGTGTACACATGGTTGGGACCCATGATTTTAGCTGCATATGTAGCAGAGGATGGTCTAGTTGGCTATCAATGGGAGGAGAGGCCCTTGGTCCTGTGAAGGATCTATGGTCCAATGTAGGAGAATGCCAGGGCCATGAACTGGGAGAAGGTGGGTTGGTGAGCAGGGGGAGTCGGAGGGAACAGACTACAATATTTTATTTTATTTTATTTTATTTTATTTTATTTTAGTCAGAGGGTAAACCAGGAAAGGAGATATCATTAGAAATGTAAATAAAGAAAAAATAAGCAGGGGAGTGGTGGCCCACGCCTTTAATCCCAGCACTTGGGAGGTAGAGGCAGGCGGATTTCTGAGTTCGAAGCCAGCCTGGTCTACAGAGTGAGTTCCAGGACAGTCAGGGCCACACAGAGAAACCCTGTCTTGAAAAACCAAAATAATAATAATAATAATAATAATAATAATAATAATAATAATAATAATATGTTTAAAGTTGGAAATTCCAAGTTATAATTGTTGGATAGCCTAAGAAGATGTTTTAAGGTATATAAGTGCAAGGTATAGAGATAAAAGAAATTATTTAAGGAAAGAAATAGAAAATGTTTCATACTCTTCCACATGCTATTGTTATTTTAAAGTTTAGAATATTAACA